>WNYA01000102.1:0-11151 GCA_019512145.1 Engystomops pustulosus
CCCCAAAGTATCAAGTATTAGTGAAGAATAATATCATTCAGTGCAATTGACTTTAGTAGTCGATTAGAAAATTGGGAAGATGTGGATGTAATTTATTCTCAGTATAACTACAGATGTTCTGTAAAGGTCTCCGAGGTTTGTTAGAGAACATTAGTGAACAGCATCATGAAAACCAGACACCCTATGCTGACCCCTGACCACTGCTGGCTATGATAGAAAGGTGTCAGGACACACAGGACATGGCAGCTCGCTGTGTATGGGGGGTGTAGTCACAGAGGGGTCAGAGCGCCCATGCTGACCCCTGACCACTGCTGGCTATGATAGAAAGGTGTCAGGACACACAGGACATGGCAGCTCGCTGTGTATGGGGGGTGTAGTCACAGAGAGGTCAGAACACGACATAAAGATACACACATGTAATAGAAACATATTTTACGTACACAAATATTCCATACATTATATCTGTACATACACGTTATAACGCCATTCTACATAATAAATTACAGCACACACTGTCCATAGAAATACACAGAACCGTCCTGCACAGCGATACAACGTGGAGAGCAGTGTAAACGGGTCAAGGAATATTCACAGTAATGGTCCTGGGAAAGCTCCGCCTCCCTGACTCCTCACAAACAAGACTGTGTCATGTGTTCTCCTGTATGGTTGATGGTATGAAAGGGAGGGGCCTAGATGGTATGAAAGGGGTGGGGTTTGTCAAACTACACCCCAATATTGGTGGTCCTGCCCCATTCAGAGGCACAATTGGGGGCCTTGTTTTAGCTGCTGTAAAGTTGGCAAGTTTTTTACCTCAGAATCTGAAATTTGATGGAATCATATTACTTTCTGATGAGGGTCTTTTCTGGCCATAAGGTCCTGCGAGGTGTCACCGATTTATAGTAGAGTCTTTTATATCATACATATATACAAAAAGGCAAAATCATGGCGCCCAGTCGCGACGGAACCTCAATATATCCCAGCCAATCAGAATAAGGCTCTGCCGGGCGGCCATTTTGAACGCTCCTGCTTGGATGTGCAGTGGAGGGTTACATGATGGAGCAGGTGAAGCCGCAGCACTCTTTCAGGAGCGTTAATCCTGTTTTGGCGACGTAGGGATTGGAGGTTTGCTGGGCGCGGGACGTGACCCTGGACGTCTTTTCCTTCCTGCGGACTGAAGAAGGATTGTAAATGTACAAACAAGAAAGACTGAAATGATCTCTCACAGTCTGTATCTGTAATGTTTCCCTCATCAGCCAGAGACAAGATGGCGGCAAATCATGTGACCTTTCCCTCCATTAGGAAATCCTGCTCCTCGGTGACAGACACTTACCTGCTTTCTTCAGGTAACTTTTAGAGAGTTTACTCTGTAGAAAATCAGCCATTTCTTTGTCCTCCTCACGTTCCCTGTAAAAATATAAGGTACAGATTATTATATATGTACAGCCGGTATAACCTGGGGATCTCCTGTATATAATGATATATGTACAGCCGCTATAACCTGGGGATCTCCTGTATATAATGATATATGTACAGCTTTTTTTATTATTGGTTTGGATATATTTCTTACCGTAACCTCTCAAACTCAACATCATCTACGAGGAAGTCTCGGGTCTCCACTAGTTTATGGATACGTTGTAAAAGCTCCTCTTCATTCTGCCGATCTTCTCTGGTTTTGTCCTTGTCTAAAGGGAAAGGAAAATTTGTGCATTATTTTTCTCCTGCTGCATTTCTTTTAGAATTTTCCAAGCTTTTCTGGTCAATATTAACCTGGAAAAGATACAGCATCCATATTAATCATTACACAGCTTTCCCAAATTCAAAATTAACAACATATTATCCCAACTGAATGGTGCTGGTAATTGTGGTGCCACCATCACGTTATAGCTACCCGTACTGTATTGTTATTATGTAATCTTTAGGATTACCGGGCTTGGAGACCAAAATCTGGAGATCTTTCTTGAGTCGAGTAATTTCTTGACACAGTTGAAAATCATCCATCCTATGAGAACACAAGAAACATGTACGTGTTATACAGTGGTATGCAGCAATCAGAAACTAAAGACAGTTGTCGTCTCACTCAGCAGAGGGCGACATAGAACATGAGAGATGGCTCCTCCCACAGTTTCGTAGACCTATTGTAGAAAAAGATAGTATCATCGTAGAAAAAGATCATAAATCATCTTAAATGAGTGTTTCTAACCATACAGACTCTTATCTATGGTTAGAAACACTCATTTAAGATGATTTATGATTTTTTTTAAA
Organism: Engystomops pustulosus; assembly: GCA_019512145.1. Classification (NCBI taxonomy): domain Eukaryota; kingdom Metazoa; phylum Chordata; class Amphibia; order Anura; family Leptodactylidae; genus Engystomops; species Engystomops pustulosus. Next base: position 2,263 of record WNYA01000102.1, read on the forward strand.
AGAATTCGATTTATATTAGTTTTTTTTAGCCGTAGATAAGAGGTACTTTACACATGGGCATAACTGACCTAGGGGGCCCATACTCTAAGTTTGCCAGGATTATTGGAACAGGATGAAGTGTGGCATCCGCTTTTACTGCCCTTCAGTCTGCCGCTTTGCGGTTCAGCCCTGCACTACTCCTCCCCCACTATTGCTGAATTTTAAGTGTTAGGAGGAGGGAATGAACCTAGACCAAGGCGAGGAAGAGGAAAACACTACAATTATATCCTAGGGCCCCTAAAAAGTCAAATCTGCCCCTGACTGTACACTGTGAGCGACTAGTCTGCATCTCTGAAGGATCTCTCTGTGCAAAGGAAAATCCAACCTTTATTTATTCTAGTTCTTTTATTTCCTTTTTGTCGTTTTTGCAACTTTTCATTGTGACTTTTGCCGTTGTTTCTCCAGTACGCCTCAGTCTGCACTTTGTGCCTTTTGTATCATTTATTTCCCACATGTTCTATGCGACTTTTCACTTATGTATCACTTTTTGCTTATTTTTGTGACTTTTTAGGCGCAAACCTGCTGTTTTTAACATGTAAATTTGATATATTTTACATGCTGCAAATGTTTAAAATTTTGCAATTTTGCACATTTTTTTCATTTCTACATTTATGCATTCACATTGTATTGAAATTTATTGGTTGCTTCAAAAGGGTGTGGTCACACATGGGTGTTAACAGCTGAGAAGAGCAGATTTGCCTAATTGCAATGTGTTTAACATGGCGTTTGACAAACGCATTAGTTAACACCACGTGTAACCACAGCCTCATATGTCATCATCTCCCTGGGATGTGACTAGGGGGCTTCAAATTTACAATAGTGTCCACAACTTCAAGCGGCTTGTGTCCATTTGAGACATTTGCAACAAAAACCCTCTTAGAGTATAACTTCTCTAGTGCTTTATTCTTTGTTATTTTGTTACCTTATGGCAGATTTACTTACCCGGTCCATTCGCGATCCAGCGGCGCGTTCTCTGTGGTGGATTCGGGTCCGGCCGGGATTCACTAAGGTAGTTCCTCTGACGTCCACCAGGTGGCGCTGCTGCGCTGAAGTCCGCCGGAATGCACTGAAGTTCACCGGCCTATCCCTGGTGAAGGTAAGCGCGAGTCCAGCGACACTTTTTTTTTTTAAATGCGGCAGTTTTTCCGAATCCGTCGGGTTTTTGTTCGGCCACGCCCCCGATTTCCGTCGCGTGCATGCCAGCGGCGTTGCGCCACAATCCGATTGCGTGCGCCAAAATCCCGGGGCAATACAGGGAAAATCGACGCAAATCGGAAATATTCGGGTAACACGTCGGGAAACCGCGAATCGGGCCCTTAGTAAATGACCCCCAATGTGTGTATCTTTCTCTGTTTACTGTTTATGTGCAACAAAAAGTCTAAAAAAGAAACTAAGATACATGCCCCCCAATGAGTGATTAGGCTGCTTCTCCGATGGATTGGAAAAATCTGCTGTGAGTGTGAGAAGAAGCCTCTACAGGAGACAAAAAGAGCAATGTTTTTAGGGAAATGTTTTTTCCTGTATTAAATTGCAAATTATGGTTTATGGCCCCTAAAAAGTCAAATCTGCCCCTGACTATACGCACTGGGGCACATTTACTAAGGTGCTTGCACCAGTTTTCTGTCGGACTTTGCACGTTTTTTCTAGTCTAAACTCCTTGCACATGAATGTTAGAAGTGTCTGCACCACATTTGTGCTGCACTCGGTCGGGGCGGTGCAGAGAACTGGCGGCACAAATCCTGTATCTGGCGCCCCCTGCACACTACACAGGAAAACTGCACAGAGTACAAACCACACAGTTTTTAGTAAATGTGGCCCCATGAGTAATTCGGCTGCTTCTCGTATATATAACAATTTTATAGGAGACCCCATATAATCTCCATTATAGGTGCAGGTAACATGCTGGGATTATAATCTGTACATCGCGGTTTGCGTCTCCCTATCGTGTCTGGCTAATAAAACCGGACAGGCGTTCACAGCTCCGCATCCTGCGCCGTTGCTAGGCAACCTGCGGAGAGGGGCGAGCGGTGACTCATCTCTGGGTGACTCACACCTGCGCTTCTCCTCGCCGGTGGGAGCCCGATTAACCCCTCCTGTGCCATAATCATATTAGCCATAGACAGAGCCCCATCACAATACGGTGTAGTGCGGCGGAGGTCACGTAAGGACACGAACTACGCAATGCAGCACTATGTGACACTATAACAAACTCCGCTCTGCTGCATCTGTTAGTATACGATCAATTCTGTAATGGGGGACAAATCCGGCCCTGATACATAAGGTCCCGTATACTCAGAGGCGTACTCTATACACATGGTCATAACTGACCTTCTAGGGGTGTGCCCAATACTCTAAGTTTGCCTAGGATTATGGGAACGACTGACCTGAAGTGGTGGCATCCTCGCTTTTACGTTGCCCTTCATGTCTGGCCGCTTTGCGTTCACGCCCTCTGCACTACTCCTCCCCACTATTGCTTGATTATGTAAGTGTAGTGAGGAGGGAATTGAACCCCAACCATCTAGGAACTAGATTGGAAACACTCGTACATATAATCCTAGGGCGCCCCAACAAAGTCAACTATCTGCCGCGGACTGTACACTGTGAGCGGCTAGTCTGCACTCGCTGAAGTCAGACTGCGTCTCGTAGTGTCCCAAGTAGTGATCCGAAAGGATCCAACCTTATGTTCTATTTCGCTGTTCTTTTCGTTTGTGTCCTGTTTTGGCCAATCTTTCATTGCGGGACTGTGCCGTTGTGTGATCTTCGTCGCAGTAAGCGGGCCTGCACAGCTGTCTCGCCTTGTGCCTGGTTTGCAGTCATGTATTATCCCACGAGGTCTAGTGCGACTTTTGCACGTTAGTGATTTTTGCTATCGTGGACGTGTTTTAAGGCGACCTGGGCTGTAGGTGAGAGCCCAGCTGTAATTGTATATTACCTCTACATTGCAATGGTTAGAGAATGTTCGCGCAAGTGTAACTGGCAATGCAACATGGGTTTTCATTCTACCTTGTATGCACACATGGTAGCGCAATATGGGTTGGCGCGGCCTCTCAAAAGGGTGGGGCACACAGCCGGAGTTTAACAGCTAGTAAGAGCAATCTTGCCTAATGCATATGTGTTTTAACATGGCGTTTGAACAAACGCATTAGTTAACACCAAACTTGTAACCACAGCCTCATATGTCATCATCCTCCTCGGGATGTGACTAGGGCTTCAAATTTACATAGTTGTCCACAACTTTCAAACGGCTTTGTCTCCATTTGGAGACATTTGCAACAAAAACCCTCTCTAGTATACACTTCTCTTAGGGCTTTATCTTGTGTGTTGGTTACCTTTATGGCAGATACTTACTCCGGTCCATTGCCGAGTCAGCGGCGCGTTTCTCGGGTGTGGATTCGAGGTCCGGCCGGATTCACTAAGGGTAGTTCTCTTGAAGTCCACCAGTGGCCTGCTGCGCTGCTGATGCCGCCGAATGCCTGAAGTTACAGCCTGGCCTATCCCTGTTGAAGGTAAGCGCGAGTCCCAGCGACACTTTTTTTTTTTAAAATGCGGGCATTTTTACCGACATCCTCGGTTTGTTGTTCGGCCACGCCCCCATTTCCTTCGCGTGCACCACGGCGTTGCGGCCACAATGCCATTCGGCTGCACCAAATTCCCGGGGCAATACAGGGAAAATCAATTCGAAATCGGAAATATTCGGAAGTTCGAGGGGGAAAACCGGCGAATCTGGCCCTTGTATAACACCCATGTGTTTATCTTCTCTGTTTACTGTATTAGTGCCAGCAAACAGTTAAAAAAGAAACTAAGATACATGCCCCCCAATGAGTGCATTAGCGCTTGCTTCTCCGATGGATGAAAATCTCTGTGAGTGTGAGAAGAAGCCTCTACAGGAGACAAAAAGAGCATGTTTTACGGGAAATGTTTTTTTTCCTGTATTAAATTGCAAATTATGGTTTTTTGCCCCTTAAAAAGTCAAATCTGCCCCTGACCTATACGCCTGGGGCACATTTACTAAGGCTTGCACCATGTTTCTGTCGGACTTTGCACGTTTTCTAGTCGAAACTCCTTGCACTGAATGTAAGAAGTTTCTTGCCCATTTGTGCGGCACTCGTCGGTCGTGGCGGTCAGAGAACTGGCCGGCACAAATCCGTATCTGGCGCCCCTCTGGGCACCCGACCACCAGGAAACATGCACAGAGTACAAACCACACAGTTTTTATAATGTTGGCCCCCATGAGTAATTCTCGTCTGCTTCTCCTATATATAACAATATAAAGGAGACACCCAATATATCTCCCATTATAGGTGCAGGTACATGCTGATTATAACTTGGTACATCGCGGTTTGCGTCTTCCCTATCGTGTCCGTGCTTTAGGACCGGACGGCGTTCACAGCTCCGCATCCTGCCTCGCCGTTTTGCTGAGGCAACCTGCGGAGAGTGGGCGACGGTGACCATGCTCTGGGTGACTCACACGCTCCTCTTCTCGCCGTGGACGAGTCCCGATTAACCCCTCCTGTGCCATAATCATATTAGCCATAGACAGAGCCCCATCACATACGGTGTAGTGCGGCGGGAGTCACGTAAGGACACGAACTACGCAATGCAGACACATATGTGACGCTAATAATCACACTCAGGCTCTGTACAGTATCTGGCTTAGTATATGCTGATCAATCTGTAATGGGGGCCAAACTCGGCCCTGGAAATAAGGTCTCAGCACGCCCGCGGCGTGACCCCGCACCGCCCCCTTTCCCCCCCCCCCTGCTTCTTCCCTGTTTCAAGGAAAAATCGTCTGTTTTATAAAAAAAGATAAACAACAAAAATATGGCATTGTTTATAGAAGAGAATAATCAAATGCAGACAATAACAAAGAAAAAAATCTTCTCCCTGAAATAAAAGCCACCAAATATTTCGATATCTGCATATCCTCCGATATCGTACTTCTCACTTTATCGCAGGCCATACTCACCGTATCTCAGCACATGCACCACACGTATCCGAGACGGCGGGGGGTGTTCATTCCTATTCACACTGTCGCACGAGACACGACGACATCCGACTCGAACTCAACCGGTGACCGCAGGCCGGAGACTCACTCTAAAAAACAACAAAAAGACTCTCCAGCTTCGAACTCACCGTACCGGTCAGCTCAACTCACGCGTACCTCACTCGAGCTCTCACGGGTACCTCACTCGAACTCACAGTACCTCAGCTCGAACTACACCCGACCGCGCTCGATCCTCTACGCGTACCTCAGCTCGAACTCACGCGTACCTCACTCGCACTCACGCGTACCTCTAGCTCGACCTCACTCGTACCTCAGCTCGAACTCACAGCGTACTCAGCTCGAACTTCAACGCGTACCTGAAACCTCTCGAACTCAACAGCGTACCTCAAGCTCGAACTCACCGTACCTCAACTCTCGACTCCGACGCGTCCTCACCTCGAACTCACCTTACCCTCAAGCTCGAACTCACGATTACCCTCAGCTCGAACTCAACGCGTACCTCAGCTCGAACTCACACTCACGCTTACCGCAGCCTCGAACTCCGCTTCCCTCAGCTCGACTCACGCGTACCTCAGCTCGAACTCACGCGTACCTCAGCTCGAACTCACGCGTACCTCAGCTCGAACTCACGCGTACCTCAGCTCGAACTCACGCGTACCTCAGCTCGAACTCACGCGTACCTCAGCTCGTACTCACGCGTATCTCATCTCGTACTCACGCGTATCTCAGCTCGTACTCACGCGTTTCTCAAATTGCACTCACACGTATCGCAGATCAAACTCACATGCATCTCAGCTCGTACTCTCCTGTATCGCAGTCCGTACTCACCGATATCTCACCTTCTACACACATGTATCTTAACTCATACTCACATGTATCTAAGCTTGTACTCACATATGTCAGATTGTACTTGCACGTATCTCAGCTTGCAAGGTCATATATTTCTCCTCGTACTCACTCGTATCTCAGCTCGTACTCACATGTATCTCAGCTTAGACTCTCAGTTTGTACTCTCCTGTATCTCCTCTCGTACTCTCCTGTATCTCAGCTCATATTCTCCTGTATCACAGCTCGTACTCACATGTATCTGCACTTAGTGCCTCTCAGTTTGTCCTCTCCTGTATCGTCCTGCTCCGTACTCTCCTGTATCTTCGCAGTCTCATATTACCCACTGTGTCACAGCTCGTACTCTCAGGTATCTTCAGCTTAGACTCTCGTTTGTTGCTCCTCACCCTATCTCTCCCTCGTACTCTCCTGTATCTTGCAGCTCGTAGTTACTTGTATCTCAGATCATATTCTCCTGTATCACAGCTCGTACTCACATGTATCTCAGCTCAGACTCCCTCCTGACCAGTATCTCCCGGAGTCTTTCTATCTTAAAGAGCTCGTCCTCAATGTCGTCCACGGTGGTCGTGGAATCGGCCATAGAAATAACGTCTTCTGCTGCAAAAGAGGGAAAAGGACAATTTATGTTCCCGAATCCTTCATCAGTTACAGACCGGGATATTCGGGAGGTACAGCTCTGCTCAGACTTATATCCGGAGGGATGAATACAATTTAAGTGGCACAGTGGAGAATGAGATGTGTAATCAGACCTTTGTGCATGTTGTTAGTAGCAGCAGGACTGTAATTTATGTTATAGGATTATAGCTTCTCCCAATACACTAGGGGCGTGTCCTCACACTGATTTGCCCTGTGCTCTCTGCAGCAATTATAAGATATTGTCCCTGGAGAGGTGTGTTTTTATACCTGTGTGTATGTTGTTAGTAGCAGCAGGGCTGTGAAATATGGATTAATAGGATTATTGCTTCTCCAAGTGCCCTGCTGTGCTCTTTGCAGCCATTGTTAGGTATTGTTCCTGGAGAGATGCATAATTATAACTTTGTATATGTTGTTAGTAGCAGCAGGACTGTGATATATGGATTTACAGCCTAGTATTGTAGCTGTTCTCAAGGTGTCATCACACTGTTGTGCTCCCAGTATTACAGTGCTCCACAGCTTCTCCACTATGCTCTAAGGGACTGTTTAAGTACTCCACCAGACCCCTACTATAACTTTTACTCATAGCAGAGGGTAGGGGCTTTGGAGCAGCTTAATGCAGATAGCTAAGAGCACAGCAGTAGCAAAACATGGCCCAAATTCACTTGGAGATGCCAAAATCCTGAATTAAATGCATATTTCACAGTCCTGCTGCTACTCACAACATACACAATAGTATAAGTACAACATTGTCCAGGGACACCAACACTGGCTGCAGAGATTTAAACAGAGCAGTGTGAGGACACCCCCAGTCCATTTATTTGGGAAAATAAATCCACATTTCACAGTCCTGCTGCTCTAATATCAACATACATAATGGTATAATTACAAAGTTTTCCAAGGATAATACCTAACACAGGCTGTGGAAAGCACAGAGCACAGCAGTGTAAGGACACACTCCCAGTGCACTCGGAGAACCTACAATCCTGGAAAATAAATTCACATATCACAGTTCTGCTGCTACTAACAACATACACAGGGATTTTGCTTTCCATGTTAGACAATGTACAGAATACAAATCCCTGCTTCTAGTTTCGGGCCGGTCCATGTGGATGTGCAGATAACAGAGAGTGAAGCGTTTTGGGTGATGCGGAGCCCCCGCTTATGACCTCCGCTTTCGTATCCTTCATCTCCGGGGTTATTGAGGTGGAACCTTCCCTTACGACCAGATTGATGTTCTCTGTACAATCCCTGCTGGCACCTAATCAGTGGGTGATGGAGGGCGGAGAGCGGGATCCAGGGAAAGACGTGGAAATAAAACATTATTGATCCTGTCTGCTGCGTGATAACCCTCTGTGTTTCGCGCTAAAGCGCCGCTCCGATTTCACAGACTTGTAACATAGTCATTAACTTAACGGCTTCACTTATGAAGATCTAATGGAATGTTTTCTTAGAGTATGGGTTGTTGAAAAGTTCAATGCAGGAGCACAGAGCACAGCAGTGTGAGGACACACCCCAATGCACTAGAAGAAGCTACAATCCTAGAATATGAATCCATATTTCACAGCCCTGCTGCTACTAACAACAACATACACAAAGGCATGATTATACCTCTCTCCAGGGGCAATATTATAACACTGGCTGCAGAGAGCACAGAGCACAGCAGTGTGAGGACACAATCCCAATGCACTTGAAGAAGCTACAATCCTAGAATATAAATCCATATTTCACAGTCCTGCTGCTACTGACAACATACACAAAGGCATGATTATACATCTCTCCAGGGGCAATATTATAACACTGGATGCAGAGAGCACAGAGCACAGCAGTGTGAGGACACACTCCCAAAGCACTAGAAGAAGCTATAATCCTAGAATATAAATCCATATTTCACAGTCCTGCTGCTACTAACAACATACACAAAGGCATGATTATACATATAATATATAACACTGGCTGTAGAGAGCACAGGGTACAGCAGTGTGAGGACACAATCCCAGTACAATCCTGGAATATACATCTGTATTTCACATTACTGCTGTGAACACAGGCTGCAGTGTGTAGGGTCGCACCTGCTGACAGGTTTCCTGTAAAAGTGTATAAGAAGTTATCAATAATAGTGGTAAATATGAGCGCTGTGTGATCCTGTTAGACAAGGTTGAGATTTATGGGCTGACTCCTCGCTGATGGTCCAAGAACTGTCAGAATATCTGTGAGCAGCGGCGTCTGGAGAGCGCGGTGTCAGTACAGACTGACATTTCCTTCAGCACTTGGCAGACTGAACAAAACTAGTGTCTGCGGTGCTCCATGAGGCGCTGAGCGATAATATGAGATCTGTGTATCTAATCCTATCATGTGTGATACTG
>WNYA01000102.1:11258-41884 GCA_019512145.1 Engystomops pustulosus
TATCATGTGCGATAATATGAGATCTGTGTATCTAATCCTATCATGTGTGATACTGTCAGCTGAGCTATGTATCTAATCCTATCCTGTGTGATACTGACTGCTGAGCTGTGTATCTAATCATATAATGTGTGATACTGACTGCTGAGCTGTGTATCTAATCCAGTAATGAGTGATACAGTCTGCTGAGCTGTGTATCTAATCTTATCATGTGTGATACTGTCTGCTGAGCTGCGTATCTAATCCTATCATGTGTGAACCTGTCTGCTGAGTTGTGTATCTAATCCTATCCTGTGTGATACTGCTGAGCTGTGTATCTAATCCTATCCTGTGTGATACTGCTGAGCTGTGTATCTAATCCTATCCTGTGTGATACAGTCTGCTGAGCTGTGTATCTAATCCTATCATGTGTGATACTGACTGCTGAGCTGTGTATCTAATCCAGTTATATGTGATACTGTCTTCTGAGCTGTGTATCTAACCTTATCATGTGTGGTAATGTCTGCTGAGCTGTGTATCTAATCCTATCCTGTGTGATACTGTCTGCTGAGCTGTGTATCTAATCCTATTCTGTGTGATACAGTCTGCTGAGTTGTGTATCTAATCCTATCCTGTGTGATACTGTTTGATGAGCTGTGTATCTAATCCTATCATGTGTGAACCTGTCTGCTGAGCTGTGTATCTAATCCAGTTATATGTGATACTGTCTGCTGAGCTGTGTATCTAATCTTATCATGTGTGATGCTGACTGCTGAGCTGTGTATCTAATCCAGTTATATGTGATACTGTCTGCTGAGCTGTGTATCTAATCTTATCATGTGTGATACTGGCTGCTGAGCTGTGTATCTAATCCTATCCTGTGTGATACTGACTGCTGAGCTGTGTATCTAATCCTATCCTGTGTGATACTGTCTGCTGAGCTGTGTATCTAATCTTATCATGTGTGATACTGAGTGCTGAGCTGTGTATCTAATCCTATCATGTGTGATACTGAGTGCTGAGCTGTGTATCTAATCCTATCCTGTGTGATACTGTCTGCTGAGCTGTGTATCTAATCTTATCATGTGTGATACTGTCTGCTGAGCTGAGCTTAGACTCTCGTTTGTACTGTCCTGTATTTCGACTCTGTACTCTCGTAGTCTCAGCTGTAGTTACTTGTATCTCAGATCATATTCCCTGTATCACCAGCTCGTACGCATGTATTCAGCTCAGAGCTCCCTCCTGAACGAGTATCTCCCGGTGTCTTTCTATCTTAAAGAGCTCGGTCTCAATGTCGTCCACGGTGGTAGTGGATCGGCCATAGAAATAACGTCTTCTGCTGCAAAAAGCGGGAAAGGACAATATGTTCCCGAATCCTTCATCCGTTAGCAGACCGGGATATTCGGAGGACAGCTCTGCTCAGACTTATATCCGGAGGGATGAATACGAATTTACGTGGCACAGTGGAGAATGAGATTGTAATCCAGACTTGTCTGTTGTTAGTCGCAGCAGGACTGTAATTTATGTTATAGGATTATAGACTTCTCCCCATACCCTAGGGGCGTTCCTCACACTGATTTGCCTGTGCTCTCTGCAGCAATTATAAGGATATTGTCCTGGAGAGGTGTGTTTTATAGCATGTGTGTATGTTGTTAGGAAGAGGGCTGTGAAATATGGATAATAGGATTATTGCCTTCTCCAAGTGCCCTGCTGTGCTCTTTGCCGCCCTTGTTATGTAGTGTTCCGGAGAGATGCATAATGATAACTTGTATATGTGTTAGTAGCAGCAGGACGGTGATATATGGATTTACAGCCTAGTATTGTAGCTGTTCTCAAGGTGTATCATCACACTGTTGTGCTCCAGTATTACAGTGCTCCACAGCTCTCCACTATGCTCTAAGGGACGTTTAAGTACTCCACCAGACCCCGACTATAACTTTTAATCATAGCAGAGGGTAGGGGCTTTGAGCAGCTTAAGGCCAAGAGAGCTAAGAGCACAGCAGTAGCAAAACATGGCCGCAAATTACTTGGAGATGCCAAAATCCGTGAATTAAATGCATATTCCACAGTCCGGCTGGAGTACCACAACATACACAATAGGATAAGTAACACCATTGTCCAGGGACTGACAACACTGGCTGCAGAAGATTTAAACAGAGCATTGTGAGGACACCCCCAGTCCAGTTATTTGGGAAATAAATCCACATTTCACAGTCATGCTGCTCTAATATCAACATACATAATGGTATAATTAAAGAGTTTTCCAAGGATAATACCTTAACACCGGCTGTGGGAAAGAACACAGAGCGCAGCAGGTAAGGACACACTCCAGTGCACTCGGAGAAACCTACGAATCCTTGAAAATAAAATCACATCACAGTTCTGCTGCGACTACTAACACATAACCCGCTAGGGATAACTTTGCTTTCCATGTTAGACAATGTACAGAATACAAATCCCTGCTCTGTTTCGCGGCCGGTCCATGTGATGTGCAGATAACGAGAGTGAAGCGTTTTGGGTGATGCGGAGCCCCCGCTTATGACCTCGCTGTCGTATCCTCATCTCCGGGGTTATTGGGGTGAACCTTCCCTTCCGCCCCCCCGATTGATGTTGTCTGTTAATCCCTGCTGGCGCTAAATTCAGTGGGGATGGAGGGCGGCGAGGCGGATCCAGGGCCCGCCGTGGCAAACACATTATGGCCCTGTCTGCGCGTGCTCACCTCTGTGTTTCGCGCTACCGCGCCGCTCGAGTTCACAGATGTCCCATCGTCCTTAACTTACGCTTCCCTTATGCAGCGTCTCATGGCCTGTTTTCTCGAGTATGGGTTGTTGAACGTTCACTGCCGGCGCACAGAGCCCCGCCGTGTGCGGAACCACCCCATGCATAGAGAAGCTACCAATCTAGAATAAATCCTATTTCACAGTCCTGCTGTTACTAACACCTCCACAAAGCATGATTATCCCTCTAATATTAGTAACACTGGCTGCAGCGAGCAAGGGTACAGCCGTGTGAGGCCCAATCCGGTTAATCCTGCGAATTACATCTGTATTTAACATTACTGCTGTGAACACAGGCGCAGTGTGTGGGTCGACCTGCTGGTGGTACATCTGAGCGCTGGATGATCTTGTTAGACAAGGTTGAGATTTATGGGCTGACTCCTCGCTGTGGTCAAGAACGTCATAGCTATCTGTGAGCCGCTGCGTCTGGAGAGCGCGGTGTCAGTTACAGACATGGAATTCCTTCAGCACTTGGCAGACTGAACAAAACTAGGTCTGCGGGTCCATGAGGGCGCTGAGCGATACTATGAGTCTGTGATTTAATCCGAGCGTGTGATACTGTCAGCTGAGCTGTGTCATTCTAATCCTTATGTGTGATACTGTCAGCTGAGCTGTGTATCTAGTCCTATCATGTGTGATAATCTGAGATCGTATCTAATCTATCATGTGTGATACTGTCCGCGGAGACTGTGTATCTAATCCTATCCTGTGTGATACTGTCAGCTGAGCTGGTGGATTCTAATCCTAGGCCGGTGTGATATTGTACCTGCTGAGGCTGTGGTAAAATTCTGAAAAGATTCTATATCCTGTGTGATACGGTCTGTGGCCTGTGTATCTAATCGACCCTGTGTGATACTGCCTGCCCCCCCACGCCCCACGGATGTGTATGCAATCTATCCTGTGTTTTTTTTTTGATACAGTCTGACTGAGCTGTGTATATCCTATGTCCTGTGTGATAATGTCGCTGAGGGGGGTGGGGGTTGTGGATCTAGTCCATGTCTGTGTGATACTGTCGCTGAGCTGTGTATCTTAATCCTATCCTGTGTGATACTGCAGCTGAGCTGTGTATCTAATCCTATCCTGTGTGATACTGCCTGTGAGCTGTGTATCTAATACATCCTGTTGATACTGTCTGCTGAGCTGTGTATCTAATCCTACCCTGTGATGATATGCCATGCTCTGAGCTGTGATATCTAATCCTATATGTGTGATACAGTATGGGAGCTGTGTATCTAATCCTATCCGGTGTGATACTGTCGCTGAGATGTGTATCTAACCTATCCTGTGGTGCTATGTACGCTGAGTTGGGAGGGGGGGGGAGTGTATCAATCCTATCGTGTGATACTGTCTGCGAGCGGTGGATCTAATCATCTGGTGATACTGTCTGCTTGAGCTGTGTAGTCTAATCCTATCATGTGCATTTTTTATATGAGATCGTGGATCTAATTGCCTATCATGTGTGATACGTCAGCTGAGCTATGGATCTACTCCGATATCTGTGTGATACTGACTGGCTGAGCTGTGGATCTAATCAATAATGTGTGATACTGACGCTGAGCTGTGTATCTAATCCAGTAATGAGTGATACAGTCTGCTGAGGCTGTGTATCTAATCTTATCATGTGGATACTGTCTGCCTGAGCTGCGTATCAATACTATCATGTGTGAACTGTCTGCTGAGTGTTGTATCAATCTATCCTGTGTGATACTTGCTGAGCTGTGTATCTAATCCTATCCTGTGTGATACGGTCGAGCTGTGTATCTAATCCTATCCTGTGTGATACAGTTGCTGATTGTGTATCTAATCCGCATGTGTGATACTGATGCTGAGTTGTGTATCTAATCCAGTGTATTGTGATAATGTCTTTGAGCGGGTATCTAATCTTATCATGTGTGGTAATGTCTGCTGAGCTGTGTATCTAATCCTACTGTGTGAACTGTCTTGTATGATTGCTGACTGCTGAGTGTGAATCTAATCCAGTTATATGTGATACTGTTGCGGAGCGTGTACTCTAATCTTAATCCTATCATGTGTGATACTGACTGCTGAGCTGTGTATCTAATCCTATCATGTGTGATACTGACTGCTGAGCTGTGTATCTAATCATATCATGTGTGATACTGTCTGCTGAGCTGTGTATCTAATCCTATCATGTGTGATACTGACTGTTGAGCTGTGTATCTAATCCTATCCTGTGTGATACTGTCTGCTGAGCTGTGTATCTAATCCTATCATGTGTGATACTGACTGTTGAGCTGTGTATCTAATCCTATCATGTGTGATACTGTCTGCTGAGCTGTGTATCTAATCCTATCCTGTGTGATACTGTCTGCTGAGCTGTGTATCTAATCCTATCCTGTGTGATACTGACTGTTGAGCTGTGTATCTAATCCTATCATGTGTGATACTGTCAGCTGAGCTGTGTATCTAATCCTAACATGTGTGATACTGAGTGCTGAGCTGTGTATCGAATCCCATCGTACGATACGGTCTAGTGCCGCCAGACGCTCTGGGATGGGTTAGAGGCTGCAGTACAGTTCCGTCTCATTCATGAGGGTCCGCACGTGACTGGGGGGCTGCTGCTGAGACATTTTATGAATGGATGGAGTTGTGCAGAGCTGCTTGCGGATGTAGTGGCGTGCCCCCCCTGCCATGGCAGCTGCGGACGGTGCCCCCTGGCACTACCCACCCTATGAATGAATGACATATACCTGGAAACTCGGATTTGACTCCTTCCCTAGATTCCGGGTCCATGCATTCCTGTAGGGATGTGCCTGGAGGGGTGACTTACCTGTGGCTGGCTCGCTGGGCTTCCATACGGTGGATTCCAGGGATCCGTACTGCTTGGATGATCTCCGTTCCTTCTCCATTGTCAGCAGATCCCTGATGTGCTCTGTGTGTGCAGGCGGAGGTCCCCCGACCACAGCATCACCCACTGCAGGAGAAATATAAAGAAGTACAAGGGACAGGAGGAGGGGGAGTCATCAGCTGGGAGACACTGGACCAGAGGCTGCGGGGCTCCCCCTACTGCTGCTTCCCTGCAACTGCAACCTGCCTGCAGGATCCCACCGAAGCCACTGTCACCCAGGCAGTAGCTCAACCCCCAGGAAATTATTCCCTGTGCTGGGGTTAACATATAAGAAAATCACCTCCAGGTTGGGGACCAATAACGTGACATATGTCCCAAGCCTCACATGTGATCAGGGGGAATAGTTGTGTCTGTATGTGACAGCAAGACAGAGGGAATTGGAGCAATTGTGCTGGAGATGCTGAGAATTTAAAGGGAACCTGTCAGCAGGTGTGACCATACAGACTGCAGCCAGTGTTATGTATTGTCCCTGGAGAGATGTGTAATCAGACCTCACACTGCTGTGCTCTGTGCTCTCTGAACCCAGTGTTATGTATTGTCCCTGGAGAGATGTGTAATAAGACCTCACACTGCTGTGCTCTGTGCTCTCTGCAGCCAGTGTTATGTATTGTCCCTGGAGAGATGTGTAATAAGACCTGTGTGTGTGGTGTCAGCAGGATTTATGGATTAATTATTCCAGGATTGTATCTTCTCCAAGTTCATAGAAGGTGTTTCCTCACACTGCTGTGCTCTCTGCAATCAGTGATTTATATTGCCCCTGGAGAGATGTGTACTCATACATTGCTTTACGTTAATAGTAGCAGCAGGGCTGTGCTATATGGACTTGCAGTGTATGTTCTCCAAGAACATTGAGGGCATGTCTTTGCACTGCTGAGCTCTGTGCTCTCTACAGATAGTGTTATTTATTGTCCCTGGAGAGGTGTGTAATCAGACCGTTGTATGTTCTTAGTAGCATCAGGACTGTGAAATATGGATGTATATTATACAAGTGCACTGGCGGCGTGTCCTCTGCTGTGCTCTATGCAGAGAGCGTTAGCTATTTTCCTTAGAGAGAAGGTCTGATGTGTAATCAGACCTTTTTATATGTTGTTAGCAGCAGCAGGACTGTGAAATATGGATTTATATTCCAGAATTGTATATTCTCCAAGAGCACTGGGGATATGTGTATAGCAGAACACAGCATGTCACGCACTTGTGTAGCTGATGTCTGTGTCTCTCACATGTGTATAGAAGGAAACAGCATGTCAGGTACTTGTGTAGCTGTATAGCAGAAGGCCAGAGTCAGGCACGCACTTTGTGGGCAGCCTGCGCTCATGTTGTGTCATCATCATTGTGATATAGGAAGGAATACAGCATGTCAGGTCGCCTGTGTAGCTTGGATGCCCGCTCCGCGTTCCTCTACCATGGTGTATGCCGGGAACACAGCAATGTGGGTGTGCTAGTAGCTGAGTCTGTCTCTCACATGTGGATAGGAGGCACAGCTGGCAGGTAACTTGTGTAGGTGAGTTGTCTTCAGTCGCGTGTATGGAGAAGAACAGCATGTCAGGTACTTGTGAGTGATGGCTCTGTGTCTCTCACGATGTCTGATTATAGGAGGGAGAGCATATCAGACGTAACCTGTGTAGCTCTCCTGTCTGTGGTCCTTCACATGGGTTTTCAGCGCGTGCTTGCGTTGTTTTCATAAAAAATTGAACCACAGTGACCACAGGATCATTTAGAGAAAAAACACAGTTGCAGAACACAGTGCAGAATAGATTTTACAGTGTTGGCCAACATATGCTACTGTCGGAGTACGCGCGGAATCGGTGCGGCCCAAAATAGCATGTGAAGAACAATATAATGGTGTTGAAGAACACATGCAGATGTATTTAACATCTGCAATGGGTTCTTCAACAATATATAGTTGGTTCTTCACATGCTATTTTTGGGCGCACCCGTTCGAGGTTTATCTCCGACAATAAGCAGATGTGCGAACATCGTAATTATTTGCACTGTCGTTTGCACTTGTGTTTTCTCTTTTAAATGTCCTGTTTGTGTTCACTGTGTTCATTGTTTTTTATTCTATTCTTAATGTTCTTCACATCTTGCTAACTTGTCGGAGATAATATACACGGGGAACAGTGAAGAAATAGATCGCAGATGTTGCAACTTATCAGAAGAATTCTTTTTCAATGAAATAACAAATTTGACCCAAACCATGGTACCTTTGAAAAAATGCTCGAGTCTCCAATTGATGCGCGTGAAAAAAAGCGCCACAAACCGCTAACAACACGGCGTGAACAACGCAAAAAACGCTTAAGTACTCCAAGGAAAAAATGGAAACAAAAACGCAGCCAAAAACGTCAGTTTTTCAGCATTGCACCTGAGTGAATGCCAACGCGTAGTGTGGAAGGGGCCCCTCCTAACTAGGGACCCTATGCACCAATAATATGGTAATAGATGTCCTTTAGTCCATGGAAAGTGTAATTTTTGGACTAAATAACATGTATTTTTCCCCAAAAAAAGTTACAGTCAAAACTGCACATTCCATTTTGTTAAACCCTGTGATACACTTAAAGGGTAAACAGGACTTTGTAAAAGTGGTTTTCATAGGTGAGGCGGGTTGTTTTGTAGTTCCATAGTATGGGTTTAAGATTACCAGGCAAGTTTCCCCGGGTTTGTACCAGATAGGGTCTGTAGGTGTGTTCTTAGGTGTGTATGTAAGTCAGGGAGCTGCATATGTATTATTGTAAACCCAACCCAAATTTGTTTTTGGTCTCTGTGACAATTGGATTTTAAAAATGTTTGGTTGTCATAAGAAACCAGGAATAACATAAAATTTAATTACCCGACACATAAAATAAGTTATACTGTTTATTTAAGCCTGGGACCTAAGTAAGTAAAATTCCCAATTACCAGAGGTCCGTTTGTAAATAGGGTTCGTCTGTAAGTCGGGTTTTTAAAGTAGGGGACCGCACGGATTTACAAGCTCTCAAAGTTGAGAGTTGCCCTCGAAATGTGGGCTTGCCAATTTCACGAAAATTAGAAAAAATTCACACTACAGTTCGAAGCCTAATAACCTAGAAAATGCGAGGACCGGCATATAAAAACCGAGCCGACACAAAGCAGACATTCATAACGCGAGCTTAGCGGAACGTGTGAACACCAGTGGCGTTTTTAGGCCGTTTTTGTTAAAAAACGCTTGGTTTTTGACAGGTTTTGACCATATATTTTTTTTTTTTTTTTTAATTCAACAAAAACTGGTCATAAAAAGCATGCATTTTTCAAAAAAGCATGCGTTTCTTACGATCTGAAAAACGCACTTAGTAAAAACTAAAACGCCCAAAACCGCCAGCGTGTCTTCACACTGAGGGTGATTGCCAAACAGGGCATTTTTGAACACCGTTTTTGGTCGTTTTTAAGCAGGCAGTAAAAAAAACCGCATCCGTTTTTGGAAACACATCCGTTTTGTCCAATTTTAATTGCGTAAATCTAAAAACCTAGTCAAAAACCATGCGTTTTTAAAGGGATTAAAAACGGACCAAAAACGGTTTCAAAACGCCATGTCTGGCGTCACCGGACTTGAACATGTATTCACAGCTATTGCCCGCTAGCTATTAAAAAACCTCACGCTTTACGTTTCCACTTTTTTCCCTGTATGAATGTCTCGCGCCCTGAATGTCATTGCCGGTGTGGTTATTCCTCTATTGAATGTTTGTTTGTGACTTATAACCCCACATGCTGACAAGGGTTTATTAAAATGTCACAATACTGAACCAGGGCTGATCTCCAAACCCAAGCCTGGTCACAGGGAGAGCGGCCCCCGCATGCAGTAAGACCCACCTGACGGACTAACAGCTGCAATGTTCCCTAATTGAAGGAGACGGACTGACTAAGAGCCAATCAAAAGCCGCGCTCTCATTCGCCCCGCTGCTCTGAAACCTGGCCTCTGAATTGGTTGCTTAAAAAAGAGCGCCAGAGGAGTTCTCGGTTGACTCGTATTTGCAAACGCCGTTAAACGCTAGATGTCAGTGTCACCGCGTCAGTTTAGTCTCCTCCTATCTATGCGTTCCTCGTTGCTTCATCCCGTATTCCAGGGACGCCCGCTCTGTCTGGTCAGGTGGATAAGCAGCGACACCTGCTGGGATGGGCCGTGGTTAGCGGCTGCACGGGCGGTTGCTGCAGGTTGTAGGGGTTGACGTGTCTCCTGCCTCCGGCAGGTGAGAAGGAGAGGGGACAGGGTTAACCGAGATTTGTGGCGGCTCCTGGGACTATCATGCTGGACGGGGAGGGAGAGGAGACATTTACAGTCGGGTGGGGAGACTCATGTCCCCGTAACCACCAGCACTAGCAGAGGTCAGTCTGTGACATCCACATTGAATGTATATTTCTCGTGTTGTACGTCATCATTACACCATAATCACGGCATCGGGCATCACAGCTGACGATATAATGGGTGAACCTGCCTCGTGATGAAGTCATATACCCCCCCCCCCCCCCTCCTGACATGTGCCACCACACCGAATGCAGCCAATTCCTCAGTCCTGGCGGTTGGTAGTGCAAATCCATTCAATGATCCCCGTCACTGACCAGCAGCAGGGGGCTGAGACAAACTATCACAAATGCTAGAAGAGATGAAAAGCGCAACCGAGAAAACGGGGACATATCCTGAATGCGGGATCACCAATCTGTAATATGGACACTTACAACCGGCTCAACCTGTCCTACAGCGCTTGTATGTAATCAGAGGCGCAGACGGGTTAAACCTTGTGACCCGGAAAAAAAGACCAAAAGCTGAGTAGTCTGTCTTTAAAGGGAATGCAAAGTCCATTCCTGGGTCATAGCACTATGGGGGGTGAGTGTCACTGATATTTATTAGGTAGCGAAGGGGTGCCCTCGTGCCCAAGCAGGGGCTACGCTGCAAATTAGATGCAAGGGACCAAGGGGCAAAAAAGGAGCCATAAAGAGAGGAAGAGGGATTCATAATGACCCCTTCATTGATTCCCAGTTATGCAATCTAAAAGGGATCAGCCCAAAGCAACAAATAACAGATTGAAACCTCCAAGAAGTTAGCCGGAAAATGTCCAAATAGTTGCAGACTGTCTTCAGAGTTACGTTCTAAAAGATTATGACCCGTATGTGTCCCCAGCCTTCAGGCCGCATTCACATGTTGCGTTTAAATGGTTTTGGGGGGACGAACTGGGAGATGTGTTTTGAAGCACGCGGGGAACCCCGATGTGATTAAACCAGGGGCACTTACTTATAGATCCAGGAACCATTGACTGTGGTAATCTTTTTATATTTGATATCAATGGCCTCCTTTTTCTAAAAATTTCTTTATTATTTTCTTTATAATGTATTATTATTTTATTATGCTAATGAAAAAGGGTTTGTTTACCAAGAGCCCCTCTGTGCGTCGCTTAACAGGATGTTAACACGGTGATGGGGCACTTTTCCCCCACGTGTGAGGTACAGTCAGGGGGAGGTGGGACGGTTTTTGTTAACAATCGCAGGCAGTTAGGTCAGTTGGTGGTGGGAAACCCTTGGTGCCAGGGAGGTGGCACTCCGAGCCAGAAAGGACATCATTTTCCAGCTATGTATCAGGCTGCAAGAAACTCTGTGCCCCGGTGGGTAAATAAACGGGTGAGGGAATGAGGAGGTAAGTAAATGGGTTTTTTGTTTTTGCTTGTGTTTTTTTAATGCCCGCTTCCCCGACACCACTTTTATCACATTGTCTTGGACGGACCCCTTGAAGTGCTTGTGATAGAACTATTCGCGTGTCCTTCTATTAGTTTCTTAATGGCAATTTAAGTTTAGATCTCAGCAAACAAAAACTGAATTTGTATTATGTATAAGGTGCGAGATTTCCTCCCATGTGGTTGTCCTAGGTATAAGCGGTGATTTGAATTACATTAAACTCTTACAGGCAGCGGTTAACGAGTGTCTTCTGACCCCAAAGGCAAGGTGAAATACAAAACCACAGGGTGTTAACAACCGAATGAACCTTGCCTGTTCCCTTGGAGGGTTACAGGGAAGCATGTTGCACAGCAGGAGGCGGTAATATTAAGTTTTCCACGTAGTCGCCCCTGTCACTGTACAAGTCTGGTGGGGGGGGGGGGATGGGGGGGCATTATGTCGCTCGTTATCGGCACCAGAAGTTTATGTCCTGCTCCTACGAGTAAACAATCACACCCTCTCCCAGACACTCGCTGCGGAGGCGGAGGCCGTATCATGCCTTTCTTATTCCACAGGCTGGCATTTTTGTTAAGGCGCCAAGATGTGTTCAGATGTTATTTTTTTTTCCTTCGAAAAGTAGTAGACTATCGTATCGCACCGGGGGCTCTCTGTGCGGCGCCTTCTCCGTGTAAGTGAGTTTAAACTACTCTTGTTGTTGTTGTGCTTCATGACAGCCGAGGCACTAACCAGCCAGCACCGGCCTACTAGGCGATCCTGACACGTGCCTAAACATAAAACTCTGAGACCAGTGATTAGATGAAGGCAAGGGCGGGAGCAGCGCTGCTGGAGTAGTAGCAGGACAGCTTAAAGGGAATGTATGGTTCCTACAGTTATGGACTATGCACAAACTAGTGTTAGGTATTGTTCCTGGAGAGGCGTGTGTAATATATATCTATGTATGTAGGCAGAGGGGACGGACCTATGGATAAGTATGAGAAAACTGTAGTTTTCAACGTTCCTGGGTAGGTCACCTTCAACACTGCTGTGTTCTCTGACAGCTAGTGTCACTGGAGAGATGTGTGATCGCACCTCTGTTGTATTTCTTAGTGGCAGCAAACTGCGATAAATGGATTATGTTTCGGGATTGTGCATTGGTGTTGTCCCTCACACCGCTGGGCTCGGTGCTCTCTGCATGAGATGGCTTCACAGGACCATTATTGATATTGAAACCAGGCTTGATGCTTCTGTTTGGAATTATACAGCAGGCACTGCAGAGAAGGCTTAATAAGGGACACAGCAGTGTGAGGACACCTCATGCATTGCCACTGGAGGAAGAAGCACAGATTTTTAATAGATCCATTAGTTTTCCAACTGTAGATATTAATGGCCTTATCCCAGGGACCCTACCAAGCGGCTGAAGACCAACAGATGGCTCAGCTTGGACCATTCATTTTTGGCCCCATCATTTCATATTCATGTAAGATAGATCGGCTATCTCGTATCTCAAGGCTAGAGAAAACCCTTTAAACTTCTACTGTTTCCCGCTTCTTATAGTGTTTCAAAATCTCAGCAATAATTCTAAGAGGTTCTTACAAGTCAGGTGGTTGTACATAGGTAACATTATAACATGTTGAGTGTGTCTTTTCGACCTCCTGCTTTCTCGTTTGGTGTTCACAGGTCTCCGGAAAGAGACTCCGACCAGCCGCAGAAATGAGTGGAACAAGAAGTGGGACATCAGAAGGGATCTTGGCCATCGCGGGCCTCCTTACATTCTTCAAAGGGCATTGGAAAAGTTCTGCCTTATTCCTTTATTAACAATCTTTTCCGATACCTGGGACTGAGACCTTCTCTGGTGGGGTGTGATCATAGGCATAAGGCACATGTCCATGTTTTTGCGGCACCTCTTTGCCCTGTATGGCCAGATCGGAACAGTAAGAGAAGGGTGCTCATACAACATCTCTGGTTAAGTATCGGCCGGAGCCTGCTTGGCCTTTATTTCTTTTCTCCCATTGGAAAGAGATATGGTCTTAAGACATTGGAACGTTAGTCTTCTGGAAGGAGAAGTTGACCACAACGGGGCTCTAGATATGGAAATTGATGGACTGGAAAACAAGCAAATTTCTGGTTGCCAAAGTTTTCTCGCACCTAAGGTGGGTTTGCCGTCAAAAATTTTACAGAACCAGTCGGAGAATTGACTATGGAAGCCACCAACATGGCGAAGGGGGGACCGTTTAAATATGACTTAACCTTACCCGTTCCTACCGAACTTCTTGAGGACCAACTCTCCACATTCAGAAAAAGCTTAAACAATAACTCATCTAAGCCAAAAGAGAAAATCCCCAACTCACAAAGATGAGGTTGAGGCAAAATATAGGAAATCTCTTGATGTAGGGTTGGGCAATTCTTATGACTCATTTCAGAAACTCAAAACACCCAACCCATCGGTAAACCAAGAAGAAAGTGCGAGAGATCCCTTGGGCTTCCCGGTTCTGGAAAGAAAAACCTTCCTGGAACAAAAATTAGAGTTTTTGGTGTTCTGTGTCATGATCGTGGTCTGGTCCTGTCACGGCTCCAGTAAAGTGGACAGCAGATGGACGCCTGTACGAGTACCTTGACTGTGTGATGCCACCGACCGGCACGGTTAAAGTTTGGATTGGAGCCACATGGGGGATTGCATCGGATCCTGCGCCATGTGTTTTAATTAGAGAATCTGAATTGATTCCTGACGGCCACATCCCCAGAATCTACCTCCATTCTACGGATTACTCTGCATTTCGTGGTCGTCACGTCATTCGTAGTCGCTTTTATCCCATTCACGTCTCCCAAAGAAACCGAACACACCAACAAGACCATGGGTGAAAGCCTCGGTTTTTGATCGGAACAGTGACGGTCGGGTCGGGGTAATCTACTGTCCTCATGTTCTTTGTGAACGGCAGCCTCTGGTCCAACGCTCACAATTTTTTATGTTGGCAGATTGGCCGGACCGTGGCAACACGGAGCTCTGTATATGGGAATCTCTGTGGCCATGCCCTTTTTTTCCAAATAGTGTACACTTCTTCAGGGGTTGAAATTGTTCAGAGCCTTTCGCAGGAAATGGACGGTATGTAGTAGTGACGGCCTGGTTTGCCTGGCAGTACAGATGGTGTATTACTCCTTTTTGGACACCTGGGGCCGCTTCCTATCAGATATTGAGTTGCCTGTAGCAATGGAGCGCACTGATATGGGCAGTGAATGCCCCGAATATGACGTCGGCAACGCCAGGGACGGAGAGGTCTCTCTTGTCAGTTGGTCTGCCATGCGTGTCACATGATGTGGCGCAAGCGTGGGCAGCTTGGCAGTGGTTTCATCATTCCGCCTTTTGCATCTTCGCTAACCAAGCGTGGCGCCGAACTCGCTTCTTATGGATTGCTGTGTTTCTTACCTGTTGGTCCCCCAGACTCCCCCCATCAGAAAATAAACTTCTCGCCTCTTGGCCTGCGGACAACAGTGCGATGAGGACTCTGACGACGGCAGGAACGAACTGGCTTGTAAAAAGCTATGGAAGGATGAGGCAAACAATGGTAGCCTGTATATACTGCATGACGTGGGCATATTGGACCACCGAAATTAATCTCTAATGCATTGTTGTGTCTCTCCGAAATGAATAATATATAATATATTTATTACATTGAGTGAAGCATTTTTTATTGTTGGTTTCCCCATAGAGGTCAATCTATCATTGCGCTGGGGGACGATGGTGACACATCGGGATAAATTATTCCAGCCCAAACTGTATCCATCTTAGGCCTCTTGCACATGAATGTGCGGCCAAAAATAAACAGGTCCGAGGTTTGCCGTGTCTGGGGTCTGGTCTCATCGGTTGAGTGAGGTCCGCTCACACGCCAAGACCGCAGAGGAAAGAAGAGGAAACGATTTGTTTTGAGCACCTTTTGGGTGGGGAATAGAACTCTATAGCCGTGTGTATGAAACCATAAGACAAACATGGAGGACTTGGCAGACACCATTACAGGCGCACGAGGACCTTGCTCACAATTATTTGGTGATTGTAGATCGTTAAGGTTTTTTAATTTGAAAAAAACGAAAGGGAAGCGGTAGGAAGAAGGATGTCTGGTTTATTAAAAAACAAGCCCTCATAAAGCCTATGAAAGGGATTCAGCAGGAGCACGTCTTCTCAGGTTCATTGCCTATATACCCACACATGTACCATCTACAGATTGTGGCACCAACCATAGATGCAGCGATCCGAATATGGCATTCTTAATTAAAAAAAGAAATCAAGAAGAACAAACTTCTAGGTGCCCCGAAGGTATCAGTGTGATCTGTTTTCTTATTTAACCGAAACAGGATATAGGGCCTCAGAGATATTGGACGCTGGTTGTGTTGGCATTACCATATGCAAAACAGGGACGTGTTTTTTTGGGCAAGGTGGACGGCGGAGGTGACACTGTTCACGACGCCCAGGTTCACAGTCCTGTTGCCATCTACATTAAGTGTAACTACCTGACCATGCTGGGTTTACATACACATGTGAGAGGACACAGACATCACCTACACAAGTACCTGACATGCGTGTCCTTCTTATACACAGTGAGAGACACAGACATACCTTACACAAGTGGCCGGACATGCCTCCTCCCCTACACATGTTGAGACACAGAACAAACGCTACACAAGTGCCTGGACATGCTGTGTTCTCCTATACACATGTAATAGAATACAAGAACATTCAGCTACACTAATAACCCCTGACAGGCTGTGTCCTGCTATTACAAATTGTGAGGGCTCACAGACATCAACCTACACAAGTACCTGACATGCGGTGTTCTGATATACACATTAGGGAGACACCGACATCATCGCCACCAAGGACCGACCATGCTGTGTTCTCATATACTCATGTGAGAGACACAGAACAACTACCAACAAGTACAGGGACATGTCCTCCTATACACCGGTGTAGGCGTAGACATCCACCTACACAAGTACCTGACATGCTGGGTCCGCCTTATACACCATGAGAGACAGACATCCGCTACACAAGTACCCACATGCTGTGTGTTCTCCTCTATAAACATGTGAGAGCCACAGACATCAGCTTTACACAAGTACCTGACATGCTGGTTCTCCTAGACTCATGGGACAGAGACAACAGACATCCCTACACATAGTACCTGAACATTGTCCTACTATACACTGTGTGAGCGCAGACATCACCCTACACAAGTACATGACATTTGCTGTGTCCTCCTCGCTACACATTGAGAGCACAACAGTAGCTACCCAAGTACATGACATGCTTTGTGTTTCTTCCTATACACATGTGGAACACAGACATTAGTTACACCAGTACTCAAATGCTGGTTATCCTCTTACACATGTGAGAGACAAGACATAAGGATACACAGCTGCCTGACATGCTGTGGTTCCATACACATGTGAGAGACACAGACATGAGCTACACCGTACCTGACATGTCCTCCTATACAAATGTGTGAGGCGTAGGACATCACCTACACAAGTACATGACATGGTGTGTCCTCCTATACAAATTTGGAGAGACACAGACATTAGCTTACACAGATTACCATGACAATGGCTGTATTGTGGTTTGGTTTTTGTTTGTTTGTGTTTTGATGCCTATACACATGTGAGAGACAGATATCAGCTACACAAGTACAGTAACATGCATGTGATTCTGCATACACAATGAGACACAGAACCTCCACCTACACAAGTACCTGGAACATGCTGTGATTGCTATAAACATGTGAGAGAGCAGAAATCTCAGCTAAACAAGTACCTGAATGCTGTGATATCCTATTACACATTGTGAGAGACACAGGACATCACTTACCCAAGTACCTGAAATGTCCTCCTGTACACCTTGTGTGAGGAGTAGACATTCACATTACACAGTCGCATGCTGTGTTCCTCCTATACCACTATGCGAGCCAGACATACACCACAAAATACCTGACATGGCTGTGCCCTCTATAACACAGTGAGAGGACAGGACATCCGCTACACAAGGTACCTCACATGAGGTGTTCTGCTATACACATGTGAGAGACACAGACATAAGCTACACAAGTGCCCTGACATGGGTGATTCTCCATACACATGTGAGAGACACAGAATCACCTACACAAGTACTGGACATGCGGTGTTCTGCTATACCAGGTGAGACAAACATTCATTCTACACAAGTACCGACATGATGGTCATCATATACACATCTAGGGACACAGCAAAAGCTACACAAGTGCCTGACATGCTGTGTTCTCCTAATACACATGAATAGATACAGACATCAGCTACACTAATACCTGACAGGCTGTGTTCCTTCTATACAAATGAGGACACAGACATCACTACACAGTACCTGACCATTGATGTGATATGCTATATATTTTACAAATGTGAGGAGACAGACATCAGCTACACAAGTACCTGACATGCTGTGATCTCCTATAAAATGTGAGAGACACCAGAATCACCTTACAAAAGTACCTGGACATGTCCTCATATACACCTGTTGTGAGCGTAGACATCACATACACAAGCTACCTGGACATGCTGGTCCTCTATACACATATTGCGAGAGACGGACATCACCTTACACAAATACCGACATGCTGTGCCTCCTATACACCTGTGAGAGACAGAACCATCAGTAACAAGTACCTCACTGCTGCTGTGTTCTGGCTATACACATGTGAGAGGACACAGACATAAGCTACACAAGTGCCTGACATGCGTGTCTCCTATACACATGTGAGAGAACATAATCATCTACACAAGGACCTGACATGCGGTGTCCTCCTATACACATTGTGATAGACAGACACCCTACACAAGTACCTGACATGCTTGTGTCATCCTATACACATAGAGACCGGACATCAACCTACACAAATACCGACATTGCTGTGGCCCTCATAACACATGTGAGAGGGACAGACCATCGCGACACAAGTACCTACTGCTGGGTTCTGATATACACTATGTGAGAGACCAGACATAAGCTACAACAATTGCCTGACTGCTGTGTTCCCCCTTTCCCCTATACACATGTGAGAGACAACAGACATCACCTACCACAAGTACCTGACATGCTGTGTCCTCATATACCAGGTGATACACAGACATCATCTACACAAGTAAATGACATGCTGTGTTCTACTATAACAGGGATACACAGACATCAATCGTACCACAAGTACCTGACCGGCCTGTGTCATCCATACCATCTGAGAGGGACAGACATACACTTACACCAAGTACCGGCATGCTGTGTTCTCCTATACGCATGTCAGAGGACAAGACATCACCTACACAAGTACCTGACATGCTGTGATCTGCTATACCACATGATGAGAGAACAGACATCAGCTACACCAAAGTACCTGACAATGCTGTGATCTCCTATTACACCATGTGAGAAACGACATCAGCTACAAAGGACCTGACATTTGCTGTGTGTCTCCTATACTCATGGAGGGGACACAGAATTCACATACACAAGTACCTGACATGTCCTCCTATACCCCTGTGTGAGGGCGAGTAGACATCACCTTAAACAATACCTGAATGCGGCCGCCTCCTATACCAATGGTGAGAGACAGCATTTCAGCTACACAAGTTACCTCAATGCTGGTGTCTCCTACACAGTGAGACACAGACATCAGCTACACAAGTACATGACATGCTGTGTCGTCCTATACAATGTAAGAGACACAGGACATTAGCTACAAAAGGACTGACATGCTGCTTGGACTTGTGATATCCCATACACATGTGAGAGAAAGATATAAGAGCACTACACAAAGTACAGAAATAAATGCTGTGTTATGCTAACACATGAGACCAGACCTCACACCTACACAAGTACCTTGACCTTGCTGTGATCGGGCTATTCACATGTGCGAGGACAGACATCAGACTACACAAGTACCTGAAATTGCTGTGATCTCCTATACACATGTGAAGGGACACAAGAATCAGCTAACAAGTACCTGCATGCTGTTCTTCTATACTCATGTGAAGAGACACAGCACATCCACTACACAAGTACCTGACATGTCCTCCTATACCCCTGTGTGTGAGGCGTTAGACATCACCTACACCGTACCTGACATGCTGTGGTTCCTCCTCTCACATAGAGGGACAGACAGACTACCCAACTACCGCATGCTGTGCCCCTCCTATACACATTGTGAGAGACGGGAATCAGTACACAAGTACTCACATGCTGTTGCCTCCTTTACAATGTGTGAGACACAGACATAATTGCAAAGTACCTGACATGTCCTCCATTAGCCTGTTGTGAGACACCACATCATCTGCACTAGTACCTGACTTGCTGTGTCCTCTATACAAATGGGAGAGACAGACTCACCTACACAAATACCTACACATGTTGTGTTCTGCTATACACAGGTGAGAGGACACAACATCAGCTACACAAGTACCTGACATGCCTGTGCCCTCTAACACATGTGAGAGACAGACTCACCTACACAAATACCTCAAATGCTTGTTCTGATATACCACATTGGAGACACAGGACATCACCTACACAAGTACCTGAATGCTGCTGTGTTATACTATACACATGTATAGACACAGAATAGCTACACAATGCCGACATGCGGTTGTCCTCCTATAACACATGTGAGAGACAGACCATCAGCTACACAAGTACCCTGGACATTGCGTGCCCTTCCTTACACATGTGAGAGACAAGACATCAGCTACACAAGTACCTGACATGCTGTGATCTCCTATAAAAATGTGAGAAACATTACATCAGCTACACAAGCACCTGACATGCTGTGATTCCTATACACCATGTGAGAGACCAACCAGCATCACCTGACCCAAGAACCTGACATGCGGTGTTCTCCGAGACACATGTGATAGACACAGACATCAGCTTACACGACGTGCCTGACTGCGGTGTCTCCTATACACATGTGCAGAGACAGAACATCAGTACACAAGTACCTGACATGCTTGTGTTCGCTATTAACAGTGTGAGACACAGAAATCAGCTACACAAGTACCTCCTGAATTGCGTGTTCGCTATACATATATAAAACTCAGCTCATTGTAAAGTAGAGATATTCTGATATCTTCTGGTATAGACTGTTGCCAATATTTGCACACCAGGTAAAGATGCAACCCTTCGCTTTAAGGCCCCTTCCACACTAGCGTTGCATTTCACGTCAGGGTGCAATGCGTGAAAAACTGACGTTTTTGGCTGCGTTTTTGTTCCATTTTTCCTTGGAGTAATTAGCGTTTTTGCGTTTTTCACGCGCGTGTTGTTAGCGTTTTTTTTGCGTTTTCGGCGCATTTTTCACGCGTGATTCAATGGGAGACTCGAGCATTTTTCAAAGGGACCATGGTTTGGGATTAAAATGTGTTATTTAATTGAAAAAGAATGTCTTCTGATAAGTTGCAAACATCTGCGATCTATTCTTCACTGTTCCCCGTGTATATTATCTCCCGACAAGTTAGCAGATGTGAAGAACAGTGAAGAATAGAATAAAAACATTGAACACAGTGAACACAGTGACCACAGGATCAAGAGAAAAACACAGTGCAGAACACAGTGCAGAATAGATTACAGATGTTCGGCACATCTGCTTACTTGTCGGGAGATACGCGCGGAACGGTGCGCCCAAAATAGCATGTGAAGAACAATATATATGTGTGTGAAGAACACATTGCAGATGTTTAAATACATCTGCAGTGTTTTTTTAATTAAATGCTCGATCGCGAGCAGGGGAAATAATGTTATTCTGGTCACCTAGCAACCCTTAGGTTTAAAACGCATTGCACTCGCATTGCACTTGCAATGATTGCGAGTGCAATGCGTTCTTGATGCATCTCCATAGACTTGTATGGGACGGGAAAAACGCGCGTGACACGCAAAAGTAGAGCATGCTGCGATTTTGACGCGCGTGAAAACGAACGCAAGCACGCGCGTGAAAACCAACGCTAATGAAGAAAGACCCATTGAATACAATGGGACAGAGTGCAATGCAAGTTCTGCGCGTCAAATGCACGCGCAGAACTCGCGCATGAAAAACGCCAGTGTGGAAGGGGCCTTACATCCCCCCTTTATTCCAATATGCTAAAAATATTATTATAGTTGCTGCTCAACCCTGACCCTCTCCACAGGGATATATGGCACATGGCGCTGTATTCCGGGGAAAGATAGGACATGTTCTATTTTTCTCCCAGCTATGGAACGGTATGGTGCCACACGTGTGCCATTGCCTTTTCTCTGATTGGATTGGAACTGATAAACTGAAAATTTTCAAACGTGTGTATAGCACAGTAGACTATGACTGAGGCTTGAACAGGCTTGGTCCATGGGCTCCCCTCATTAATAAAATGTCCAGCAGCAGGCTCCCGTCATCAATGAAATGTCCAGCTCCCACGTCCCGCTCTAACGTCACCAGCCAGATCGTAATTCCCCAGCCGGCAACAGGAGGAGGCTTGCATAAATTAAAAGACGGGGAAGCTGAGACTGCACTTTTACAAAGATGTTAATTTGTTAATAAAGTGTGTATAAAAAGGTCTCAAAAACAGTCCCCCCCATCCCTAAGACCGAACGAGCAGTCTAAGGCCCCTTCCACACTGGCGTTTTTCACTGCGCGAGTTCTGGCGGGCATTTGTACGCGCAGAACTTGCATTGCACTCTGTCCCATTGTATTCAATGGGGTCTTTCTGTCATTAGCGTTGGTTTTCACGCGCGGCTCTGCGTTCTGTTTTTCATAAAAACATTGAACACAGGACCACAGGATCATTTAGAGAAAAACACAGTGCAGAACACAGGCAGAATAGATTACAGATGTTCGGCACATATGCTTACTGTCGGGAGATACGCGCGGAGACGGTGCGCCCAAATAGCATGTGAAGAACAATATATGTGTGGAAGACACATTGCAGATGTATTTAAACATCTGCAATGTGTTCTCACCACATATATATAGTGTTCTTCACATGCTATTTTGGGCGCCCGTTCCGCGCGTATCTCCCGACAAGTAAGCAGATGTGCCGAACATCTGTATATCTATTCTGCACTGTGGTTCTGCACTGTGTTTTCTTAAATGATCCTGTGTTCACTGTGTTCAATGTTTTTATTCTATTCTTCACTGTTCTTCACATCTGCTAACTTGTCGGGAGATATATACTCCGGGGAACAGTGAAGAATAGATCGCAGATGTTTGCAACTTATCAGAAGACATTCTTTTTCAATTAAATAACACATTTTAATCCCAAACCATGGTCCCTTTGAAAAATGCTCGAGTCTCCCATTGACTCGCGCGTGAAAAACGCGCCACAACCGCTAACAACACGCGCGTGAAAAACGCAAAAACGCTAATTACTCCAAGGAAAAATGGAACAAAAACGCAGCCAAAAATGTCAGTTTTTCACGCATTGCACCCTGACGTGAAATGCAACGCTAGTGTGGAAGGGGCCTAACTAGGACCCTATCACCAATAATTGGTAAATAGATGTCCTTTAATCCATTGTGAAAGTGTAATTTTTGGACTAAATAAATGTATTTTCCCAAAAAATTACAGTTTTCAAAATTGCACTTCCCTTTTGTTTTTTAAACCCCTGTGATACACTTAAAGGGTTAACAGACTTTGTAAAAGTGGTTTACATAGGTGAGGGTGTGTAGTTTCCATAGTATGGGTTTTAAATTACAGGGCAGTCCCGGGTTATGTACAAGATAGGGTCTGTAGGTTTGTTCTAAGTTGTAGTAAGTCGGGACTTATATTTTATTATTGTAACCCCAACCAAATTTGTTTGGTCTCTGTGACAATGGATTTTAAAAATGTTGGGTTGTTATAGAACCAGGAATAACCATAAATCTTAAATTACAGGACCATAAAATAAGGTTATAGCTGTTTATTGTGAGGCCTGGGACTAAAGTACAGTAAATTACCAATTACCAGAGGTCCGTTTGTAACTAGGGTGTCGTCTGTAAGTCGGGTTTTCTAAGTAGGGGACCGCACGGAGTTACAGCTCTCAAGTTGAGAGTTGTCCCTCGAAATGTGGGTCTTGCCAATTTTCACGAAAATTAGAAAAAAATCACAACTACAGTTCGAAGCCTAATAACCTAGAAACATGCGAGGACGCATAAAAACCGAGCCGACACAAAGCAGACATTCATAACGCGACGCTAGCGGAACGTGTGAAACACGTGGCGTTTTTAGGCCGTTTTTGTAAAAAGCTTGCGTTTTTACAGGTTTGACCAATTATCTTAATTCAAACTGGTCAAAACGCATGCATTTTTCAAAAAAGCATGCGTTTTTTACAGATCTGAAAACGCACTTAGTAAAACGGGCCCAAAAGCACGCCGGCGTGTCTTCACCCTGAGGGGGATGCCACACATGGCATTTTTGAAACGTTTTTGGTCCCGTTTTTTAAGCAGTCCGTTAAAAACGCATCCGTTTTTGGAAAACACATCCGTTTTTGTCCACTCTTTAATTGCGTAAATCTAAAAACCTGTCAAAAAACACATGCGTTTTTTTAACGGATTTTAAAACGGACCAAAACGGTTTCAAAACGCCATGTCTGGCGTCACCCGACTTGCACATGTATTCACTAGATGCCGCTATTAAAACACCTCACGCTTTACGTCACCTATTTTTCCTGAATGAATGTCTCCGCGCCCTCCTGAATTGTATGGACGGCTGTGGTTATCACTCTATTGAATGTTTTGTGACTATAAACCCTAAATGCTGCACAAGGGTATTAAAATGTTCACAATAACTGAACCAGGGCTGATCCAAACCACCTGACGTCACAGGAGGGAGCGGGGCGCCATGCAGTAAGACCCACTGACATGATAACACTCTGCAATGTTCCTCATGAAGGAGAGACGACTGATAAGAGCCAATCAAAGCGCGCTCTCACTTCGCCCGCCTCCTCTGAAACCTGGCATCTGATTGGTTTGCTTATAAAAAGAGCGCCAAGAGGAGTTCTCGGTTGGCTCTTATTGCATACGCCGTTTTTAAACGCTAGCATAGTCAGTGGTCACCGCGTCCTGTCTATAGTCTTCCCTCTTATGGTCCTCTTTGTTCATCCCGTACCAGGAGACGCCCTAATCTGTCTGCTGTCAGGTGTATAAGCAGCGACACCCTGTGGTGGGCGGGTGTAGCTGGCTGCAGGGCGGTTTGCTGCAGGTTGTAGGCCGGTGACGGTTCTCCTGCCTCCGGCAGGAGGAGAGAGGAAGCGACCAGGTGTAACCGAGATGTGGCGGTCCTCGGGCTCTCATCTGGCCGGGGAGACCTTCCATGTTGGGGGGAGACTCTGTCACCGTAACCACCGCACTAGCAGCAGGTCGTCTGTGTACATCCACATTGATGTATATTTCTCGTGTTGTGACGTCTATCATTAACCATAATCACTGCATCGTGCATCACAGCTGACGTATAATGGTGCAGCCGCTCGTGATGACGTCATACCCCCCCCCCACCCCCTGACATGTGCCACACACCTGAATGCAGCCAATCCTCAGTCCTGGGTGTGGTAGTGCACATCCATCAATGATCCCAGTCACTGACAGCAAGCAGGGGGCTGAGACAAACTATCACAAAAGTTCTAGAAGAGATGGAAAAGCGCAACCGAAAACCGGGGGACATCTCCTGAATGCGGATCACCAATCTGCGTCATATGAGACACTTACAACCTGCTCAACCTGTCTACAGCGCTGGTTCGAGGAGCAGAGGGTTACCTTGTGACCCCGGAAAGACCAAAAGATGGTAGTCTGTCTTCTCTTCTAAAGGGATGCAAAGGTCATCCGGGTCATATCCCTCGGGGGTGGTGTCACTGATATTTATTTAGGTTAGTAAGGGGTCCTCGTGCCCACAGCAGGGGCTACGCTGCAAATATTAGACTGCAAGACCAAGGGGCAACCAAAGGAGCCATAAAGAGAGGAGAGATCATAATGAGCCCCTCATTGATTTCCCAGTTATTGCAATCTACAAGGATCAGCAGCACAACAAAATAACAGCTTGAAAGCAACCCCAGAATTAGCCGAAAATGTCCAAATAGTTGCAGAATGTTTCAGCGTTACGTTCTTCAAAGATTATGACCCGTCTGTCCCCAGCCTCAGGCCGCATTCACATGTTGCGGTTAAAGGTTTTGGAACTGGGAGATGTTTTTCGACGACAGCGGGAAACAACGATGGATAAACCAGGGGGCACTACTTATAGATCCAGGAACCATGACTGTGGT
This sequence comes from Engystomops pustulosus, assembly GCA_019512145.1. Classification (NCBI taxonomy): domain Eukaryota; kingdom Metazoa; phylum Chordata; class Amphibia; order Anura; family Leptodactylidae; genus Engystomops; species Engystomops pustulosus. The sequence goes on from WNYA01000102.1 coordinate 36,798, forward strand.
AATCTTTTTATATTGATACCATGGCCTCCTTTCTTCTAAAATCTTCTTTTATATTTCTTATAATGTATATTTTTGTATTTGCTAATGAAAAGGGTGCACCAGAGCCCCTCTGTGCTGTAGCTTCACAGGATGTTACACTGTGCATGGGGGCACTCTCTTCCTCCCACTGTGTGAGGTTACAGTCAGGGGAGTGGGGAGACGCGTGTTTTTTTTGTGAAACAATCTGCCAGCAGTTAGGGGCAGTGGTGGTGAACCTTGTGGCCAGAGGTGGCACTCAGAGCCAGAAAGGACATCATTCCCAGTATGTATCAGGCTGCAAGAACTTCTGTGCCCCTGTAAATAAAACGGGTGAGGGACTGATGGGAGGTAAGTACATGGTTTTTTTGTTTTTGCTTTTGTGTTTTTTAATGCCGCTTCCCCCGACCACCTCACTTTTTATCACATGGTCTTGGACGACCCCTTGAGTGCTTGTGTCCGAACTATTCGGTGTCCTTCTATTAGTTTCTTAATGCAATTTAAGTTAGATCTGCAGCAACAAAACTGCATTTGGTCTAGTATAAGGTGCGCAGATTTCCACCATGTGGTGTCCTAGGTATAAGCTGTGATTGAATTCCCATTAACTCTTACAGTTCAGAGGTTGAACGATGTTGACCCAAGGCAAAGGTGTGAACATACAAAACCTACAGGGTGTACACACCCGACATGACCCTTGCCCTGTTCCTGGAGGGTTACAGGAGCATGTTGCACAGACAGGCGGTCATATAAGTTTTCACGTTAGTCGCTGTCACTGTAATGTCTGGTGGGGGGGGGGGGGGATGTCGCTCGTTATCGCACCAGGAAGTTATGTCCTGCCCTACGAGTAAACATCACACCCTCTCCAGACACTCGCTGCGGAGAGCGAGGCCTTATCCTGCCACTTCCTTATCTCCACAGGCTGGCATTTTGTTAAGGGCCAAGATTGTGTCAGAGGTTTTATTTTTTTTTCCTCGAAAGTCGTAGACTATAGTATTAGCACCGGGGCCTCTGCTGTGCAGCGCTTCTCCCTTGTACGTGGAGTTTAAACTACTCTGTGTGTTATTGCTTCATGACAGCCCGAGGCAGCTACAGCCAGCACCGGCCTCATAGGCGATCCTGACACGTGCTAAACATAAACTCTGAGACCAGTGATTAGATGAGCCCGGGCCGGGAGCAGCGCTGCTGGAGTAGCAGAGGGACGCTAAAGGGAATGCCTACAGTTCTGACATATGCCAAACTAGTGTTAGGGATTGTTCCTGGAGAGATGTGTAATAATATCTATGTATGTAGCGCAGGACTGTGACCTATGATACGTATGACAGCACTGTAGCTTTTCAAAGTTCCCGGGTATGTCACCTGACACTGCTGTGTTCTCTGAAGCTAGGTCACTGGAGAGATGTGTTATCGCACCTCTGGTATGTTCTTAGTGGCAGCAAACTGCGATAAATGGATTTATGTTTCGGGAGTGTGCACTTGGTGTGTTCTCACACCGCTGGGCTCTGTGCTCTCTGCATTGAGAGGCTTCACAGCCCCTTTTCTTGATATTGAAATCCAGTTGCTTTATGCTTCTGTTTGATTATACAGCAGGCACTGCAGAGAAGCTTAATAAGGGCACAGCAGTGTGAGGACACCTGCATTGCACTTGGAGAAGCTACAGATTTTATAAAGATTTCCATTTAGTTTTCCAATGATAGATATTAATGGCCTATCCCGGACCCCCTACCAATCGGCTAATGCCAACAGATGGCTCACAGCTTGGACCCTTGATTTTTGGCCCCATATTTCATATTAATGATAGATAGAGTGGCTATCTGTATCTCAAGGCTAGAGAACCCCTTTAAACTTCTACTGTTTCCCGTTCTTAGTGTTTCAAAATCTCAGAAATTCTTCTAAGAGGCTCTAAAGTCAGGTGGTTGTATCATAGGTCACATTAACCATGTTGAGTGTGTCTTATGACCTTCTTTCGTTTTGTGTTCACAGGTCTCCTGAAAGAGAACTCCTCCCAGCCGCAGACATGAGTGTGACCAAGAGTGGGACATCAGCAGGGCTCTGGCCATCGCCGGCCTCTTCCATTTTCTTCCACGGCATTGGGAAAGTTCTGCCCTATTCCTTTTTACCATCTTCTTCCGATACCTGGGACTGAGCCCTTCTCTGGTGGGGGGGTGATCATAGGCCTCAGGCACATTGTCCATGTTTTTGCCGGCACCTCTTGCTCCTGTATGGCCAGATCGAACAGTAAGAGAAGGGTTCTCATACACCACAGCTTGTTAGTATCGGGGAGCTGGTTGGCCTTACTTTTTCTCCCATTGGAGAGAGATTGGTCTTAAGACATTGTAAAAGTTTAGTCTTCCTTGGAAGGAGAAGTTGACCACACCGGGTGCTCTAGATATGGAAATGTATGGACCTGAAGACAATTGCAAGTTTTCTGGTGCCTAATTCTCCTGCACCTCAGTGGTGCCGTCAAATTTTACAGAACCAGTCGAGAATTGACATGGAAGCCACAACCATGGGAGAAGGGGGAGGACCGTAAATATACTTTAACCTTACGCCTTCCTACCGAACTTCTTGAGACCAAACTCTCCACATCAGAAAAAGCTTAAACAATCATCATCATCTAAGCCCAAAAGAGAAATCCCCACTCCACAAAGATGAGGTTGAGGAAATTCCTCTGATGTGGTTTGGGCAATTCTTCTGAATCATCTTCAGAACTCAAACCACCCAACCAAGCGGTACACAAGAAGAAAGTGCGAGACCTCACCTTGGGTTCCCGGTGTTCTGGAAAAACTCCTGGATTAAAAACAAAGATTTTCTTGGGGTCTTTGTCATGAAGTGGCTTGGTCCATTGGTCACGGTCCATTAATAGTGGACAGCAGATGACAGACCTGTACGAGACCTGGACTTTGTAGATGCCACCGACCGGCACGGTATAGTGTTGGATTTGGAGCCACATGGGGGCTTGCATCGGCATCTGCGCATTGGTGTCTTAATAGAGAATTGAATTGCTTCCTGACGGCCAACAATCCCCAGAATCTACTCCATTTCACGGATACTCTGCATTCATGGTCGTCACTTCATTCTTAGTCCTTTTTATCCCATTCAGTCTCCAAGAAAAACCGAACACACCAAAAGGACCATGAAAGCCCTCGGTTTGATCGGAAAGTGCAGTTCGGGTCATCCTGTCCGTCACTGTCTTTTGACCGGCGCCAATCTGGTCCACCGCTCACAATGTTTTATTGTTGGCCGAGATGCAGGACTGTGGGCAGCACGGAGCTTCTGTATATGGGAATCTCGTGGCCATTGCCTTTTTTCAAATGTGCTTACACTTCTCAGGGGTAAATTGTTCAGAGTCCTTTGCCAGAAATGGACGGTAGTGATCGGCCTTGGTTGCTGGCAGCTACAAGATGGTGTATTACTCCTTTTTATGGACACCTTGGGCCGTCTGCCTATTCAGATATGAGTGCCTTAGCAATGGAGCCCTGATATGGGCAGTGAATGCCCAAGACTAATGACGTGGCCACGCCAGGGACGGATGGGTCTTGCAGTTGGTTCTGCACTGCTTGTCACATGACTGTGGCGCCAGCTGTGGGCAGCTTGGCCAGTGGTTCATCATCTCCGCTTTGGCCATTCCTGCGCTATACCAAGCGTGCAGCGTCAACTCTGCTTCTATGGATTGCTGTGTTCCTGTTGGTCCACCCCAGACCCCCCACATCAGAAAATTAACTATTCTCGCCTCTTGGCTGCGGACCACAGTGAGATATGAGCGACTCTGACGACGAGCAGGAACGTAGACTGGCTTGTAAAAGCTATGAAGGATGAGGACAAACAATGGTAGCCTGTGATATACTGCATGACTTGTGGCATCTTGGACCACCAAATTAATCTCTATGCATTGTGTCTCTCCGAAAATGAATAATAATAATATTTATTACATTTTGTGAGCATTTTTTATTTTTTTTTCCCCATAGAGGTCATCATCCTGCCAGCTGGGGACAGATGGATTGAACATGGGAATAAATTATTCCAGCCCAACTTTATTCCATCTTAGGCCTTTGCACATGAAGTGGGCCAAAAATAACAGGTCCGAGGTGCCGTGTCGGGGTCTGTGTCTCATCGGTGAGTGAGGTCCGCTCAACACGGCCATTGACCGCAGATAGAACAGAAGAAACGATTGTCTGACAATTTGGGTGGGAATAGAACTCTATAGCCGTGTGTATGAACCAATAGAAAAACATGGAGAACTTTGCAGACAACATTAGGCGCACAAAGAGGCCTTGTCACAATTATGGTTTGATGTAGATATTCAGGTCTTTTAATTTGAAAAAAATGAAACGGGAGCGGATAGGAAGAAGGATTTGTCTGATGGTAAAAAAAGCCCTATAAAGCCCTATAGAAGGGCTTCAGCAGGGAGCCAGTCTTCTCAGTGTTCATGCCTATATTACACACACGACAAATCTACAGAGTGGCACCAACCAAGAGGCGATCCGAATATGCCTTAATTAAAAAAAGAATCAAGAAACAAAATCTAGGTGCCCTAAGGTATCGTGTGTGATCTGTTTTCTTATTTACCTAACAGATATAGGCCTCAGATATTGGACCGTGTGGGCATTACCTACTGCAAACAGGAACGTGTTGGCAGGTGGACGGTGGAGGGTGAACACTGTTCACGACGCCCATGTTCAAAGTCCTGTGCATCTACATAAGTACCTGACATGCTGTGTTCTCCTAACACATGTGAGAGATACACAGACTCACCTACACAAGTACCTGACATGCGTGTCCTTCTATACACATGCTGAGAGGACACAGACATCACCTACACAATGCCTGACATGCTCTCTCCGCCCATACACATTGAGAACACAGACAACAGCTACACAAGTGCCTGACATGCGTGTGTTCTCCTATACACATGTAATAGATACAGACATCAGACACTAATACCTGACAGGCTGTGTCCTTCTATACAAATTTGAGAGTCACAGAACATCACCTACACAAGTACCTGACATGCTGGTTTGCTAATACACATGTGAGACCAAGACATACATCTACACAAGTACCTAATGCTGTGT
>WNYA01000102.1:41972-168347 GCA_019512145.1 Engystomops pustulosus
TGTATAGGAGGGCACAGCATGTCAGGTATTTGTGTAGGTGATGTCTGTCTCTCATATGTGTATAGGAGGACACAGCATGTCAGGTACTTGTGTAGGTGATGTCTACGCCTCACACAGGTGTATAGGAGGACATGTCAGGTACTTGTGTAGGTGATGTCTGTGTCTCTCACATGTGTATAGGAGATCACAGCATGTCAGGTACTTGTGTAGCTGATGTCTGTCTCTCACATGTGTATAGCAGATCACAGCATGTCAGGTACTTGTGTAGGTGATGTCTGTGTCTCTCAAATTTGTATAGAAGGACACAGCCTGTCAGGTATTAGTGTAGCTGATGTCTGTATCTATTACATGTGTATAGGAGAACACAGCATGTCAGGCACTTGTGTAGCTGTTGTCTGTGTCTCAGATGTGTATAGGAGGACACAGCATGTCAGGTACTTGTGTAGATGATGTGTGTCTCACATGTGTATAGCAGAACACAGCATGTCAGGTACTTGTGTAGGTGATGTCTGTGTCTCTCACATGTGTATAGGAGAACACAGCATGTCAGGCACTTGTGTAGCTTATGTCTGTGTCTCTCACATGTGTATAGAAGAGACACAGCAACTGTCATGTATTAGTGTAGCGATTTCTGTATAATCTATTACATGTGTAGGAGAACCATCATTCAGGCACTTGTGTAGGCTGTTGTCTGTGTCTCATGTAATGTGTATAAAGGAGGACCCAGCGTCCGGTACTTGTGTAGAGGATGTTGTCTCACATGTGATACCAGAACACAGCATGGCAAGGTACTTGTGTGTGTGATGGCTTGTGTCTCCGTCACATTGTCATAGGAGACCACCGCATTGTCAAGGCACTGTGTAGCTTATGTCTGTAGTCTCTCACCTGTGTATAAATCAGAAGCACAAGCATGTGATGTACTTGTGTCGCTGAGGTCTGTCGCTCACATGGGTATAGGAGGCATCAGCCATGTAGCGTAGTTGTGAGGTGATGTCTGCTCTCATATGTATAGGAGGCGACAGCGCATGTCAGTGTATGTTATCGAAATGTGCTACGCCTCACACAGGGTATAGGAGGATCATGTCAAGGTCTGTGTAGGTGATTCTGTGATTCGTCACACTGATGTATGAAGGAGATTCACGCTAGCTGTCAGGTACTGTGAGTGATGTCTGTTCTCTCAGTGTATAGCAGATACAGCATGTCAGGTACTTGTGTAGTGAGGATGTCTGTGTCTCATGTGTTAGAGAACACAGCATGTACGTATCAGTGTAGCTGATATTCTGTCTCATTCACATGTGTTAAGAGAACACAGCATTTCAGGTCCTTGTGTAGTCTCACTGTGCTGTGTCTCTCACATGTGTATAGGAGGACACAGCATGTCAGGTACTTGTGTAGGTGATGTCTACGCCTCACACAGGTGTATAGGAGGACATGTCAGGTACTTGTGTAGGTGATGTCTGTGTCTCTCACATGAGTATAGGAGAACACAGCATGTCAGGTACTTGTGTAGATGATGTCTGTGTCTCACATGTGTATAGCAGAACACAGCATGTCAGGTACTTGTGTAGGTGATGTCTGTGACTCTCAAATTTGTATAGAAGGACACAGCCTGTCAGGTATTAGTGTAGCTGATGTCTGTATCTATTACATGTGTATAGGAGAACACAGCATGTCAGGCACTTGTGTAGCTGTTGTCTGTGTCTCACATGTGTATGGGAGGAGAGCATGTCAGGCACTTGTGTAGGTGATGTCTGTGTCTCTCACATGTGTATAGAAGGACACAGCATGTCAGGTACTTGTGTAGGTGATGTCTGTGTCTCTCACATGTGTATAGGAGAACACAGCATGTCAGGTACTTATGTAGATGCAACAGGACTGTGAACATGGGCGTCGTGAACAGTGTTCACCCTCCGCCGTCCACCTGGCCAAACACGTTCCTGTTTGCAGTAGGTAATGCACACACGGTCCAATATCTGAGGCCTATATCTGTTAGGTAAAATAAGAAAACAGATCACACTGATACCTTAGGGCACCTAGAGTTTTGTTTCTTGATTTCTTTTTTTAATTAAGGCCATATTCGGATCGGCCTCTATGGGTTGGTGGCCAATAGGAGAGGGGGTCGCAGGTGGTGGGTGTAATATGGCATTGACCTACTGAGGATGAACTGGCTCCCTGCTGAAGCCCTTTCATAGGGCTTTATGAGGGCTTGTTTTTTACCAGGACAAATCCTTCTTCCTATCCGCTCCCTTTCATTTTTTTCAAATTAAAAGACCTGAACTATCTACATCACCAAATAATTGTGAGCAAGGCCTCTTGCGCCTGAATGTTGTCTGCAAAGTCTCCATGTTTTTCTATGGGTTCATACACACGGCTATAGAGTTCTATTCCCACCCAAATTTGCTCAGACAATCGTTTCTGCGGTCATTGGCGTGTGAGCGGACCTCACTCACCGATGAGACACAGACCCCAGACACGGCACCTCGGACCTGTTATTTTTGGCCCACATTCATGTGCAAGAGGCCTAAGATGGAATAAAGTTGGGCTGGAATAATTTATCCCGATGTCAATCCATCTGTCCCCAGCTGCAGGATAGATGACCTCTATGGGGAAAAAAAAATAAAAAATGCTTCACAAAATGTAATAAAATATTATATATTATTCATTTTCGGAGAGACACAATGCATTAGAGATTAATTTGGTGGTCCAAGATGCCACAAGTCATGCAGTATATCACAGGCTACCATTGTTTGTCCTCATCCTTCATAGCTTTTACAAGCCAGTCTCGTTCCTGCTCGTCGTCAGAGTCGCTCATCTCACTGTGGTCCGCAGCCAAGAGGCGAGAATAGTTAATTTTCTTGATGTGGGGGAGTCTGGGGTGGACCAACAGGAACACAGCAATCCATAGAAGCAGAGTTACGCTGCACGCTTGGTATAGCGCAGGAATGCCAAAGGCGGAGATGATGAAACCACTGGCCAAGCTGCCCACGCTGGCGCCACAGTCATGTGACAAGCAGTGCAGAACCAACTGCAGAGACCTCTCCGTCCCTGGCGTGGCCACGTCATTAGTCTGGGCATTCACTGCCCATATCAGGGCTCCATTGCTAAAGGCACTCAATATCTGAATAGGCAAGACGGCCCAAGGTGTCCATAAAAAGGAGTAATACACCATCTGTACTGCCAGGCAACCAAGGCCGATCACTACCGTCCATTTCTGCGAAAGGACTCTGAACAATTTACCCCTGAAGAAGTGTAGCACGATTTGGAAAAAAAGGGCAATGGCCACAGAGATTCCCATATACAGCTCCGTGCTGCCCACGTCCTGCATCTGCCAAAATAAAAAATTGTGAGCGGTGGACCAGATGGCGCCGGTCAAAAAGACAGTGACGGACAGTAGGATGACCCGACCGTCACTTCCGATCAAACCGAGGGCTTTCATGGTCTTGTTGGTGTGTTCGGTTTTCTTGGAGACGTGAATGGGATAAAAAGGACTAAGAATGACAGTGACGACCATGAATGCAGAGTATCCGTAGAAATGGAGGTAGATTCTGGGGATGTTGGCCGTCAGGAAGCAATTCAGATTCTCTATTAAGAACACAATGGCGCAGGAGCCGATGCAAGCCCCCATGTGGCTCCAAATCCAAACTTTACCGTGCCGGTCGGTGGCATCTACAAAGTCAAGGTACTCGTACAGGCTGTCATCTGCTGTCCACTTTAATGGAGCCGTGAACATGGACCAGACCACGATCATGACAAAGACCACCAAGAAAATCTTATGTTTGTTATCCAGGAGGTTTTCCAGAACCGGGAAGCCCAAGGTGAGGTCTCGCACTTTCTTCTTGTGTACCGATTGGTTGGGTGGTTTGAGTTCTGAAGATGATTCAGAAGAATTGCCCAAACCTACATCAGAGGAGATTTCCTCAACCTCATCTTTGTGAGTGGGGGATTTCTCTTTTGGCTTAGATGATGATGATTGTTTAAGCTTTTTCTGATGTGGAGAGTTGGTCTCAAGAAGTTCGGTAGGAACGGGTAAGGTTAAAGTCATATTTACGGTCTCCCCCTTCTCCATGGTTGTGGCTTCCATAGTCAAATTCTCGACTGGTTCTGTAAAATTTGACGGCACCACCTGAGGTGCAGGAGAAACTTGAGGCACCAGAAAACTTGCATTGTCTTCAGGTCCATACATTTCCATATCTAGAGCACCCGGTGTGGTCAACTTCTCCTTCCAAGGAAGACTAACGTTACAATGTCTTAAGACCATATCTCTTTCCAATGGGAGAAAGAAAGTAAAGGCCAAGCCAGCTCCGGCCGATACTAACAGAGATGTGGTGATGAGAACCCTTCTCTTACTGTTCGATCTGGCCATACAGGAGCAAAGAGGTGCCGCAAAAACATGGACAATGTGCCTGAGGCCTATGATCACCCCCACCAGAGAAGGGCTCAGTCCCAGGTATCGGAAGAAGATGGTTAAGAAAGGAATAAGGCAGAACTTTCCAATGCCGTGGAAGAAATGGAAGAGGCCGGCGATGGCCAGAGCCCTGCTGATGTCCCACTGCTTGGTCACACTCATGTCTGCGGCTGGGAGGAGTCTCTTTCAGGAGACCTGTGAACACAAAACGAGAAGAAGGTCATAAGACACACTCAACATGTTATATGTGACCTATGATACAACCACCTGACTTGTAAGAAGCCTCTTAGAAGAATTTCTGAGATTTTGAAACACTAAGAACGGGAAACAGTAGAAGTTTAAAGGGGTTCTCTAGCCTTGAGATACAGATAGCCGATCTATCTTACATTAATATGAAATGATGGGGCCAAAAAATGAATAGGGTCCAAGCTGGAGCCATCTGTTGGCATTAGCCGATTGGTAGGGGGTCCTGGGATAGGCCATTAATATCTATCAGTTGGAAAACTAAATGGAATCTATTATAAAATCTGTAGCTTCTCCAAGTGCAATGCAGGTGTCCTCACACTGCTGTGCCCTTATTAAGCTTCTCTGCAGTGCCTGCTGTATAATTCAAACAGAAGCATAAAGCAACTGGATTTCAATATCAAGAAAAGGGGCTGTGAAGCATCTCAATGCAGAGAGCACAGAGCCCAGCGGTGTGAGGACACACCAAGTGCACAATCCCGAAACATAAATCCATTTATCGCAGTTTGCTGCCACTAAGAACATACACAGAGGTGCGATAACACATCTCTCCAGTGACACTAGCTGCAGAGAACACAGCAGTGTGAGGTGACATACCCAGGGAACTTTGAAAAGCTACAGTTCTGTCATACGTATCCATAGGTCACAGTCCTGCGCTACATACATAGATATATGATTACACATCTCTCCAGGAACAATACCTAACACTAGTTTGCATAGTCAGAACTGTAGGAACATTCCCTTTAAGCTGTCCTGCTACTCCAGCAGCGCTGCTCCCGGCCCGGGCTCATCTAATCACTGGTCTCAGAGTTTATGTTTAGCACGTGTCAGGATCGCCTATGAGGCCGGTGCTGGCTGTAGCTGCCTCGGGCTGTCATGAAGCACATACACAACAAGAGTAGTTTAAACTCCACGTACAAGGGAGAAGCGCGCACAGCAGAGGCCCCGGGTGCGATACTATAGTCTACGACTTTCGAAGGAAAAAAAAATAAAACCTCTGACACAATCTTGGCGCCTTAACAAAAATGCCAGCCTGTGGAGATAAGGAAAGTGGCAGGATAAGGCCTCGCTCTCCGCAGCGAGTGTCTGGAGAGGGTGTGAGTGTTTACTCGTAGGAGCAGGACATAACTTCCTGGTGCGATAACGAGCGACATCCCCCCCCCCCCACCAGACATTACAGTGACAGGCGACTACGTGAAAACTTATATGACCGCCTGCTGTGCAACATGCTCCTGTAACCCTCCAGGGAACAGGGCAAGGGTCATGTCGGGTGTTACACCCTGTAGGTTTTGTATGTTCACCTTTGCCTTGGGTCAGACACTCGTTAACCTCTGAACTGTAAGAGTTAATGGGAGTTCAAATCACAGCTTGTACCTAGGACACCACATGGGATGGAAATCTGCAGCACCTTATACTAGACCAAATGCAGTTTTGTTGCTGCAGATCTAAACTTAAATTGCATTAAGAACCTAAATAGAAGGACACCGAATAGTTCTGATCACAAGCACTTCAAGGGGTCGTCCAAGACCACGTGATAAAAAGTGAGGTGGTCGGGGGAAGCGGCATTAAAAAAACAAAAGCAAAAACAAAAAAAACATGTACTTACCTCCTCAGTCCCTCACCCGTTTATTTACAGGGGCACAGAAGTTCTTGCAGCCTGATACATAGCTGGGAATGATGTCCTTTCTGGGCTCTGAGTGCCACCTCTGGCACCAAGGGTTCACCACCACTGCCCTAACTGCTGCAGATTGTTACACCGTCTCCACCTCCCCCTGACTGTAACCTCACACAGTGGGAGGAAGAAAGTGCTCCTGCACAGTGTAACAGCCTGGAAGCTACAGCACAGAGGGGCTCTGGTAGCACCCTTTTCATTAGCAAAATAAAATAAATAATACATTATAAGAAAATAATAAAAGAAGATTTTAGAAGAAAGGAGGCCATGGATATCAAATATAAAAAGATTACCACAGTCATGGTTCCTGGATCTATAAGTAAGTGCCCCTGGTTTATCATCGTGTGTTCCCCGCTGTGCTCGAAAAACATCTCCCAGTTCCAAAACCATTTAAACGCAACATGTGAATGCGGCCTGAGGCTGGGGACAGACGGGTCATAATCTTTGAAGAACGTAACGCTGAAGACATTCTGCAACTATTTGGACATTTTCGGCTAACTTCTGGGGAGGTTTCAAGCTGTTATTTTGTTGCTGCTGATCCCTTGTAGATTGCAATAACTGGGAAATCAATGAGGGGTCATTATGATCTCTCCTCTCTTTATGGCTCCTTTGGTTGCCCCTTGGTCTTGCAGTCTAATTTGCAGCGTAGCCCCTGCTGTGGGCACGAGGACCCCTTACTAACCTAAATAAATATCAGTGACACGCACCCCCAGAGTGATATGACCCAGGGATGACCTTTGCATCCCTTTAGAAGACAGACTACCATCTTTTGGTCTTTCCGGGGTCACAAGGGTTAACCCCTCTGCTCCTCTGATACACAGCGCTGTAGACAGGTTGAGCAGGTTGTAAGTGTCTCATATGACCAGATACGTGATCCGCATTCAGGAGATGTCACCGGTTTCGGGTCCGGGTTGCGCTTTTCCCATCTCTTCTAGAACTTTTGTGATAGTTTGTCTCAGCCCCTGCTTGCTGTCAGTGACTGGGATCATTGATGGATGTGCACTACCACCCAGGACTGAGGAATTGGCTGCAGTCAGGTGTGTGGCACATGTCAGGGGGGGGGGGGGTAGTATGACGTCATCACGAGGCAGGTGCACCCATTATACGTCAGCTGTGATGCACGATGCAGTGATTATGGTGTAATGATGACGTCACAACACGAGAAATATACATCAATGTGGATGTACACAGACTGACCTGCTGATAGTGCGGTGGTTACGGTGACAGGAGTCTCCCCACCCAACATGGAAGGGTCTCCCGGCCAGATGAGAGCCCGAGGAGCCGCCACATCTCGGTTACACCTGTCGCCTTCCTCTTCCTCACCTGCCGGAGGCAGGAGACACGTCACCGGCCTACAACCTGCAGCAACCGCCCTGCAGCCGCTAACCACGCCCACCAGCAGGTGTCGCTGCTCATACACCTGACAGCAGACAGATGACGGCGTCTCCTGGATACGGGATGAAGCAAAGAGGACCATAGAGAGGGAGGAGACTATAGACAGGACGCGGTGACCACTGACATCTAGCGTTTAAACGGCGTAGTGCAATAAGAGCCAACCGAGAACTCCTCTTGGCGCTCTTTTTATAAGCAACCAATCAGATGCCAGGTTTCAGAGCAGGCGGGCGAATGAGAGCGCGGCTTTGATTGGCTCTTATCAGTCGTCTCTTCATGAGGGAACATTGCAGAGTGTTAGTCAGTCAGGTGGGTCTTACTGCATGGCGGCCGCTCTCCTGTGACGTCAGGTGGTTTGGATCAGCCCTGGTTCAGTTATTGTGAACATTTTATAAACCCTTGTGCAGCATGTAGGGTTATAAGTCACAAAAAACATTCAATAGAGTGATAACCACAGCCGTCCATGACAATTCAGGGCGCGGAGACATTCAGTCAGGGAAAAAAGTGGGAAACGTAAAGCGTGAGGTGTTTTATAGCGGGCAAATAGCTGTGAATACATGTGCAAGTCAGGGTGACGCCACACATGGCGTTTTGAAACCGTTTTGGTCCGTTTTTAAGCAATCCGTTAAAAAACGCATGTGTTTTTGACAGGTTTTTAGAATTTGCGCAATTAAAAGTGGACAAAAATGGATGTGTTTCCATAAAACGGATGCGTTTTTTAACGGACTGCTTAAAAACGGACCAAAAACGGTTTCAAAAATGCCATGTGTGGCATCACCCTCAGGGTGAAGACACGCGTGGCGTTTTTGGGCCGTTTTTACTAAGTGCGTTTTCAGATCGTAAAAAAACGCATGCTTTTTTGAAAAATGCATGCGTTTTTGACCAGTTTGAATTAAGATAATTGGTCAAACCTGTCAAAAACGCAAGCGTTTTTAACTAAAAACGGCCTAAAAACGCCACGTGTGTTCACACGTTCCGCTAGCGTCGCGTTATGAATGTCTGCTTTGTGTCGGCTCGGTTTTTATGCGTCCTCGCATGTTTCTAGGTTATTAGGCTTCGAACTGTAGTTGTGATTTTTCTAATTTTCGTGAAAATTGGCAAGACCCACATTTCGAGGGACAACTCTCAACTTTGAGAGCTGTAAATCCGTGCGGTCCCCTACTTAAGAAAACCCGACTTACAGACGACCCCTAGTTACAAACGGACCTCTGGTAATTGGTAATTTACTGTACTTTAGTCCCAGGCTACAATAAACAGCTATAACCTTATTTTATGTGTCTGTAATTAAGATTTATGGTTATTCCTGGTTCTTATGACAACCCAACATTTTTAAAATCCAATTGTCACAGAGACCAAAAACAAATTTGGTTGGGGTTACAATAATAAAATATACAGTCCCGACTTACATACAACTTAAGAACAAACCTACAGACCCTATCTTGTACATAACCCGGGGACTGCCTGTAATATTAAAACCCATACTATGGAAACTACACCCCTCAACCTATGTAAAACCACTTTTACAAAGTCTGTTAACCCTTTAAGTGTATCACAGGGGTTTAAACAAAATGGAAGTGCAATTTTGAAACTGTAATTTTTTTGGGGAAAAATACATTTATTTAGTCCAAAAATTACACTTTCACAATGGATTAAAGGACATCTATTACCAGATTATTGGTGATAGGGTCCTAGTTAGGCCCCTTCCACACTAGCGTTGCATTTCACGTCAGGGTGCAATGCGTGAAAAACTGACGTTTTTGGCTGCGTTTTTGTTCCATTTTTCCTTGGAGTAATTAGCGTTGCAGGCCCGCATGTAAGTAGTGGCCGCACCCACAGTAGTAACAGCAGCGCCACATTAGAATATATCCGACGCCACATTTTATAAAGCAGAATGAACCCCTAGTAGTATAAAACAGCCACCTGCACACCCAGACGGCCCTATACAAAATAAACTAAAATATATACTGGCACCCTCCGAGTGTCACGGCGGCTCCGGCCGGAGTGTAGGCCGCGTGGTACTTACAGGATTCGCCGCGATGTCAGTAGCGTCCCGTCGGCTTGCTTCGCCTCGCTCCGGGTCTGTCTCGGGTCTTGCGGCGGCGTTGGACGGCAGAGTAACCATCAATCTAGTCTTCGTGAGCAGCACATACTCTGACTCGGGCCGGCGGGTGCGTTACTGATCATAGTATGGCGATGGGTGCGCGGGGGGAGCCAGCTAATAATACAGGTCG
Source organism: Engystomops pustulosus (assembly GCA_019512145.1). Lineage (NCBI taxonomy): Eukaryota > Metazoa > Chordata > Amphibia > Anura > Leptodactylidae > Engystomops > Engystomops pustulosus. The sequence goes on from WNYA01000102.1 coordinate 51,916, forward strand.
CGTCCTGACGGACAGAGAAAGGTGAGAAGCAAGAAGAAGAGGGCCTCGAGAATGAGCAGTAAATGGGTACACGACTCAATGACGAGTCGGACTCGGTAAAAGGGGGGAAGGATAAAACGCATCGACAATCGTGGGATAAGACCGCGGCGTGACTCGAGGATGAGTATTTAAGTTGGTTTTTTAATTTTTTTGTTAATTTTTTTTTTTGTTTATATACTCGTGTAGTAAGCCAAAAGGGGGAAAAACGTTGGTGTGTCGAGGCACTTTTTTGTGAAAAAAGCTGAAAGCCGCGGCTTTACACAGCTATACAATACAATATGGCGGTAATGGTATTGGGGGTCAGGAAATGTATATTATTCATGTTTAAATGTGTCCCCATTATGATATGTGCATTGTCAGTAAATGTGTACCCAAAATGTGTGCAGTTGGTTTCCTAATTGAATGTAGCAACGGTTTCTGTCAATAATAACTATAAGGTAACATATCCAGTCCCTCGTCTTAATTAAGAGTTTCCAGCTGTGAATATTTTTGATTCTCATTCGACACAGGTAGATGTAAGAGTAAATTAAATTGTTGTTGAAGGACTACTTGCTATGTCTGAATATATATTTTAGCAGCCTTGATTTTCCCCATATATTTTACATTTAGAAGGTCATATCACTCATAAAAGCTAAGGTGTAATAATGGGTATATCAATTAATTTTTTTTAGACTATTTTGTCGGATTATATTAACATGTAAGTGTATGTAGCGATGGGACCAGACAAAAAGCGTAACTGAGATGAAACGAATAGAGTACATTTGTCAGCGTCAGGAAATTATGGTTTAATTAGCCCATGGCTGAGTGGACAGAAAATAATCACGAACTGTCACCTTACCGGTTAGCAAATTGTTGATGATGAAACTTCGTAAGGGTGGGTTGTGGGGGTACGGTCAAGTGACCGTGAAAATAGCAAACATAGATGTCTTTGTATCAGTGGACTACTATCAAGGAACAGGTATCATTTTCTATTTTTAAAATAAGGCCATATTAGTGTTCCATTCAATCAATATTAGGGGAAAAGTGACTATTAAAATAATTTTAAGAGTGCAATCTTGTGGATATTAACGATACAGAGTTGCCATTATATTCAATCACCTAGGCAACATATGTCACATTGACAAAAACAATGCTAAAATAACAAAGGACGGGGGCATGAGACTGGTGACGTCATGTATGGGTTATTGGCTCTAAAAATGTAAGATTTATTGAGAATAAAAAAGGTGAAGACTCACAAGGGACACTATGGTAGGATTCACATTCCTAAGCCACTGCATAAAAATGAGTTAATAGAAAGTCCGGTATTCAAGCGGTTTAGTTATGGAAGAAAAGGCCGTTATGGATTATAGCTTAAAATATAATTTTATAGTTTAAGTATAAAACGTTTCATCAAGGACTTACCCTTCTTCAGGCAATACCGCTCGGGTGGTGATTGCCGTTCTCTAAGATGGCCATTCTATTCCTCTGCCAGGTTTGCCAGCTGGCTCATGTCTTGGCCGACCAGTTCTTTCACCCATCTCCGACTCCATGGACTTCACCGGACACCATAGTCTCTGGCCGCGTGGGTACAGTTTGTCTCAAAATTTGGCGTTCTTTCTCTGTAACCAACTACAGGTAAAGGTGTGACTTCTCTTCCGCTTATCATCCCACGTCGAACGAGGCAGGTGGAGAGCGAGGAGTTACCAGAAGTTGGGATGCTATTCTACGCCATTGTTTTTGCCCGTCAGGACGATTGGTCCCCAACTGGTTGCCTTGGGCGAGTTCCTCCTAGAAACTCCTTGGACGTCTGACTTTCCATTTTTTATCAACTAGGGACTCCAACCTCGCCCGCCTCTACCTCTACCCGTGGCTTCTGAGGTTCATCGCTGTTGGAAGTAGTTGGTACAGGAGCTCTCTTAAAAACCATCTGGAGCAAGACCCGCCTTCCTTGTTACAGGCTTCAACTCACAACCAAAATCAGCGATAAGAGACGCACGCCTCCCCCCCTCTTCTCTCCTGGTGACAAGGTTTGGCTGTCCTCCAAATACGTCCGGCCCCTTAAAATTCCTGGCTACAAGCTCGGTCCTGCGTTCCTGGGTCCCTGTCGATGTGATGCAATCGCATCAACCGTCTCATATAAAAAACTTTTTGCGCCTTCCTCCCACCATGCGCATCCCGAACTCTTCCATGTCTCTCTGTCAAGCCTGTCATCTGAACCCCTTTTTCCCGCGACACCTGTCTCCTCCTGCCTCCGGTGGCCGCTCTCTGACCATTTTATAATGTAAGAGATCCTTGATGCCAGAGATATAAGGTTAAGCGGTTTTCTGTCGTGGTTGACTGGAGGGGGTTCGGGCCGGAGGAGAGATCCTAGGAGCCCGAGGACAATATCTGGACCAGGACCTCCTGCAGAGATCCTCCAGCCCGAAGAAAAGGGGGAGGCGAAGGGGGGTACTGTCACGGGTGGTGCCGCAATCCCCGTCGCGGATAGCGGGCCCCCCGTGCTGGCGTCCCCGCCAGCGCGCCGCAAGCGCTACTTACGGGTACGGCCTGCCCGCCGCCATCGGCTCCCTCGAGGGCTGCTCCGCCTCTTCGGTTGCGCGCGCGTCCCCGACAGCTAGGGCGCGCGCGCGGCAAGTTTGCAAAATTTAAAGGGCCAGCGCGCCCCTAATTGGCGCTGGTCCTTTCCCTTTAAACTATTAACCCTGCCCCTTCCTGTACCCTTGCCGGATCTTTGTGCCTTGCGCCCTAGAGAAAGCTGTCTGTATTTGATGCCTTGTGCTTGTTCTTGGATTTCCTGTTGTGACCCCGGTTCGTTTCTGACTACGCTCCTTTGCCGCCTGCCCTGACCGTTGCTACGACTCTGACTACAACCTGTGCTGTGCCCGTCGTGACCTCTGCCTGACCCGACTACGAGATTGCCTGCCGATTTCTGTACCTCGACCTTGGGTGCCACTGCGACAGTCAAGCCTGGTGGAACGGACCTGGTGGTATCACGCCGCAGCAGTCCAACCCCGCTTTGCGGCGGTCTGGTGAAAACCGGGTGCCACTTAGACTCCGGTCCCAGGTAGTGGTGTGCCATCGTCGCAGGGTTCAGAGGATCCACGACCTTAAGCCTGCACCCACCTATGCAGATTAACTACTATGAATACTGACCCCTATGTACAGATATAATACATAATACTGCCCTCTATGTACAGGAATATAACACTATAAACTGCCCCCTATGTCAGGAATTAAATACTATAATAACTGCCCTCTATGTACAGAAATATAGACTATAATACTGCCCCCATGTACAGGACTATAACTACTTAATACTGCCCTATGTACAGGAATATAACTACTATAATACTGCCCCTATGTCAAGAATAACCTACATTAATACTGCCCCCTATGTACAAATATAACTACTATAATTACGCCCCCTATGTACAAGAATATAACTACTATAATACTGCCCCTATGTACAAGATATAACTACTATGAACTGCCCCCTATGTACAAGAATATAACTACTATCATACTGCCCCCTATGTACAAGAATATATAACTACTATAATACTCCCCCTATGTACAAGAATATGAACTACTAAATACTGCCCCCTATGTACAAGAATATAACTACTAAATACCTGCCCCTATGTACGAATTACACTATAATAGGCCCTATGTACAGGAAAATATAACTACTATAATACTGCCCCCTATGTACAGGAATATAACTACATAAATGCTGCCCCCTATGTACAGGAATTGATACTACTATAATGATGCCCCTATGTCAAGAATATAACTACTATAATAATGCTCCCTATGTACAGAAATCCTATAAATCTGCCCCTATGTACAAGATCATAACTACTTAATACTTTGCCCTCTATGTTCAGGATATAACTACTAATACTGGCCCCCTATGTACAAGAATATAAACTACTAAATACTGCCCTCTATGTACAGGAATATAACTACTATAATACTGCCCCCTATGTACGAGGAATATAAACTACTATAATACTGCCCCCTATGTACAGGAATATAACTACTATAATGCTGCCCCTATGTACAGAGAATATAACTACTATAATACTGCTCCCTATGTACAAGAATATAACTCTATATACTGCCCCCTATGTACGAATAGAAAACACTATAATACTGCCCTCTATGTTCGGAATATAACTACTATAATACTGCCCCCTATGTACAGAATAAACTACTATAAACTGCCCTCTTTGTTCAGGATATAATACTATAATACTGTTAATAATGTTATAATGTTTTAAAGTGTCCGGTGTGCGGTGTCACACGTCGCGTTTACTGCATGCGTTTAAAAACGCATTGCTACAAATGAAGGAAATGTCCTAATAAACGTAGTACACCTGCGTTTACTTGCGGATGTTAACGCATGTGTTAACAATGCGTTAACACCAAATGCGTTAACCACGATGTTACACATGGTAACAATGCTTAACAATTGTGTTTTGTAAATGCAAGCGTTAAACAGCTGTTTAATTAGGCAAAATCTCCCTAGCGCTGTAGCAATGCGGTTTTAAACGCATGCAGTAAACGCGACGTGTGACCGCACCTCGGGTGTGGTCACTTTAGTGTGTATGCTGCATTTTGAAACACAAAGCAAATGCGTCAAGGGAGGGGCTTACCGATGCAAAACAATGGAGCTTGTTTCCCGATTGCAAACGTTTCTAAGAACACATCTGTGATCAGGTAAACCCTTCCCTGCAGTATTTGTGTTGGTTTGAAAATGCAACACCAACGCTGCATGTGAACGCGTGCCTTAGATTTATGATCTCTTTCATTAGAACTACCTTGAAACATTAGTGTACACCCTGCGGCTGTCTTTGTCCAGCTGTAGAGTCAGTGTCCTGAGATCTAAGTCTCATGTGTGGGCTTGATGTCTTCATCCATTAGTTTGGGCACTGCAGCCAAGAAAAAAGACCTTAATCAGATTGTCTGTATGGACATTCAAAGAGGGGGGGGGTGATGTCTGTGCAAGAAGTGAACTCACCAGTGCAGATCGGACAGATGATGATTTCCCTGTTTCATCAATGTAGACTTCGGCACACCAGTATCTGTAAAACAAAGTGTCCATGATGATATATGCAACAATCCGCATGTCCCCTACTGATCAAAGAATAAGCCGTTCTTACCATCTGTTTCGTCACTTGGTATTGTTTAATAATGCCCCGATGTTCTCAGCAAAAATGATCCCATCCTTCTCTATTACTAGATAATGCCTGAAATGTGAAAATATACATTTTCGGATAAAATATGGTTTGTGATCACCATTTATAAAAGTTCACCTCTTTTTTATCTCTTATCTTTATATGTTTACCTTTTGATAATGCACTGGATCCCTGACTCGGGATCCACCAGCGTCTTTTTTTGGTTATTGTGTTCTACGAACGAAAATAACTTATTAGCATAAAAGCGTAGATATATGCAGCAGATTATGTACACACGAAAACCTGCAGCCCTTAGTTACTCAAAGGGAAACTATGGGGAATCTTTGTAGACTGCGAGCAGATCTGCGTCTATGGGTATGGAAGTGTTTAAACATTTTATCTACCGTATTTTTCGGGCTATAGGCCACCGGATATAGGAGCACCATCAAAAGCCTGCTAAAACGTCAGGTTCATATATAAGGCGCATGCGATTATAAGGATGAACTGACCAGCTGGTGGCAGACTGTGCACAGTTCAAGGCAGCTGTTGTGCTAAGTACGGTTCATATTATAAGGTGCACTGGACTATAAGGCGCACCTTTTGGATTCTGAGAAATCAAACGATTTTTGTGCGGCCTATAGTCCGAAAAATACGGTTTTTAAAGTGTATTCTTGAAAACATAAATCACTTTATAATATCGGAATACCTCTTTTACGGAATTTGTAACCAATTACCAGATTACTAAATTTAACTTCACTTTTACATTGGTTTTATGAAAGTTTTAGCAAAAAATTAGAGAGAAGTGCTCCCTACAATCCCACGCACAGTATAGCAATTGCTTACACTTTGTGAATGTACAATCCTTGCAGGCTGATTTTCAGCTCAGTTAGGAACACGTCTTCTATTGGCTCTAGCGAAATCCCTGAAGTGGATATTAAAAGAGAACACATGGAATGAAATGTATTATTTGTTATATTTTTGCGTTTTAGAATTGTGCTAAGAGTCTTCTCATTGCTAGCTGTAGTGACCATGGATGCGAACTCCCATCCAGAGGCAAATCAATAACTTGTCCGATGACGATGTAAGGAACATTTAGAATAATAAAGGTATCGAATTTTATCTTCCTTTTACTTTTTACTTCTAGTACTGTATGTGTTATTGATTGTTTTTTTTAAGTTATGGTAAATATGTCATTTACCTTGGAACAGAGTAATCTGGAAAAACATGGTTGTAATCCAAAGCGCAAGTAGTAAGAGGCCACATCAGATAAAAAAGGGTCAGTGTAGAGTCCCTTGATTGACACGGTGCTGCAAAGAAATGTTGTGTAGTGGTGAATTAATTAAAAAGTGGAATCTCCTATAAAACAAGGCATTTAAAGGGAATTTGTTGTACGTGTTGCACCATGTAAACTGCAGCCAGGTGCTGTACACACATAACAGAAAGGTGGGGGGGCCTATACAAGTGGATGTAGTAGTGCAAGATGGCTATATGTGGCTCCCGCCTAACCCTGGTTGCTTTGGCTTTTTAATGGTTTCAGAATTAAATAAGGAAAATTTTATTGGTTAGCGCTGCTTTTCTTATCTACCATTGGAGAGTTAGACATTGTCCATGGAGATCTGTGTCATACCATTGTGTATATTGTTAGCAGCATAAAGGCTGTGAAAAAGAAACTTAACCGGATTGCAGCTTGCAAGTGCCACTAGGGGCGCTTGCTTCTGAGATCGTATGCTCTCTAAACCAAGGTCCAAAACTTCCTCCCCTTTTGCTTTTAGTAAAGATCTACACTTTCACACATGTTATCTTTTTAACATGTAATATCCTAATGTTGATAGGTCTGTCACAATAACACAGTCTCTTTAAAGGGTTTTCCTAAGAAATGTAATTCTCAAAATTAATCCTAGTGCGTTTACACGATAAAGATCATTTAACCCCTTACCATACAATTTGTTCAGTTTATTGCTGTTTTTAGCTCCTATCACTCAGTGGTGGTCAGAGTGTGAGCGGACTCTGAGCAGACACTTATGATCCCTCGGTGCTAGAGATGCTGTGTGCGACAATGCGCTTACATTATCAGAGTACAGGGTCTATCTACAGCTTTTCATTTACTTCTGAACATTTGCGCTAGTATCTGACAGAGAGATGAAGATGATGAGATGATGAGATCCATGAGAGGATAAACCACAATGACACTCTGCTACTCAGCTATAACGACAAGTCAGCTCTGCTACAAGTTCCTTTCTCCGCTATAAAGACCTTATCTTCTGTAGCTTGTAGTGTTGTCTCTCCACGATGCTGCTTGCGGCAGAAAAGTGTCTGCGTGTAGCTCGTCTGGTGGGGAAGGGCAGAGCTCCACAGTTCATGGAGCAGATAGGAGAAGATAATTCATAAGAAGAATCTGTTCTGCCCGACCATAAAATCAGACGATTACGGTCGGATCCCGTGAACCAACATGTATACACTAGGACTGGTGATACAGGTTGGACTTATATATGTGAAATGCTCTATTTTCTTTTAACAGTGAATTATAGTAGATGTGTATTTTGTATTCTGAGGTATTAAGAGTCTTGTCTGTGTGTAGAAATACCCCTTTATATTACACCCAATAACCTCACTGCTCCCTACCTCTCCAATACAAGAGCGTGTCTTTCCTCCATTGGTTCCAGATCTCGTAGCTAGTGTCTTTTGTACTTGCATCTGTTCTCATGTTATGTATGTGAACCCTTGCGAATTGTACAGAACCAAGATACAACTGGTGGCTTCATATGATCAAATAATAATATAATAATATAAAAACAATATGAAAAGGGCTTCATTTAGCAGCTGTTTATCCCTATCAGCAAACTTTAACAGTTTTTATATGACTTAATCCTTCTATTCATTGTTATACAGTACTTACTCACCATAAGTGCAAGTTTGGTTATTCTGTCATAGAGAGTGGTGATGTTTTTGTCATACCATGGATCCACCTGACAAGGACGCGCTGAGCTCACACATTCACTTATCCCAGGAGACTCCTCCTGAAGACACAAATCAATATTCATTTAAATCTTTTGCTCACACTTCAATTGTAAGATTTTCTACAAATAGTAAAGATATTTCACATTTACTTCAGATTTTAAGTTATTACAGGGGTCCCCTACTTAGAACCAACGACTTACAGACGACCCCTAGTTACAAACGGACCTCTGTGGTAATTGTTAATTTACTGTACTTTAGTCAGCTACAATAATCAGCTTATAACCTTATTATATGTGCTGTAATTAAGATTTATTGTAATCCGTTCTTATGACAACCCAACATTTTTTAAAATCCAATTGTCACAGGACACAAAAAAAAATTGGTTGGGGTTACAATATAAAATATACAGTTCCACTTGCATACAAATTCACTTAAGAACAAACCGACAGACAGAACCTATTTGTACGTAACCCGTATTAGGTTTTCTGCAATTACAGGCAGTCCCGGGTTACGTACAAGATAGGGTCGGAGGTTTGTTCTTAAGTTGAATTTGTATGTAAGTCGAAACTGTATATTTTATAATTGTAGACCCAGACAAAAGAATTTTGGCCCCAGTCCCAGTGACAATTGGAGTTGAAACATTTTTTGCTTGTAATGCAACATGGATGATCAATAATCTTCATTACAGTCCCCTTATACAGCTGATCATTGCAGCCTGGGACTATAGTTAAAGCATCCGCAGAGCTTCACCAGAGGTCACAGGGGTCTGTCTGTAACTATGGTTGTCTGTAAGTCGGGGGTCCTTAAGTAGGGGACCGCCTGTAGTTCCAAAGCTTTACATAACTAGTGGTGGAGTACTTCGGCAAGCAGAGTTTAATAATTAAATAATTCCTTATTTTAATGCGCACACAGATTACGCAGTGCTGCACAGATCTTGGAAAAAAGGGTCCCTGTCACCAATGGGGCTCACAATCTAATCACCTACCAGTATGTTTTGGGTGTGTGAGGAAATTCACGTAAACTCGGAGAGAGAACATACAAATCTTTGCCAGAGTTGACCCTGGGCTTGAAACCGGTCCCCAGCGCTGCAAGGCTGTATGCTAACCACTTAGCCACAGTGCTTGTGCTGCATTTGAAAACATTACTGGAGGGCAATTTTTTTTTTTGGCGAGTTGTTTTTTGCAGTAACATCTAATTTAGTTTTTTGTGCCGGTACAAATTCCATTGCTGCAGTTTGTTTGCAATATTCTCTGGGTAAATGTACACTGGCCTCAGTAAGACCGCCACAAGAATAGCAACCTCTCGATGAGGTAGAAAACGATTTAGAGAATTGGAGATTTACAGGATAACATTTACCATGTCAGCTGAGGTATCAGTCCTTTCCCCCTGGATAGGAATACAGTAAAACTGAAGATTGGCTTTTAGGGTCGTCGATGAGGCCTTCTGGCTTCTCTCTTCCTGGAAAAAAATATTGCTACATTGTTACATTGTATCACCTTTTCCTCAAATATATAATTGTTTAATTTTTTTAAGCAATATAGCTGTATGGGGCTTTTATTTTATAGGGAGGTATGTGTTTTTTTTTTTTATTTTTTTATTTTTTTTTAAATCAATTCTGTTTATTAAGTAAGACATGACAGGTTTGCAATCAAACACAATCGCTCTTGCAGTACATGTGAAGTTGTTGTCAGTACAAGGTATGTAAAGCAAAACATTGGTCGTCCAGTTTCGGGATGTGTTTTAATGGCTGCATTCTAGGGAAAATTTACAGTGATTTAATTTTTTATGAGAGAGAATAATGAAAGTAAAAGTATTTTATCGTGTTATCATGCACATTGTATTAGGGATTTGCAAGTGACAGGCTCAGAGGCTCCTGACTGTCATGGCAAGCAATATGGTCTCTATCTGCTCATGCATTTTGTATAGGTATTACTGCTTAGCTATGGCCATGTTTATATGACAAATCCATTTACCTGAAGGTAATACGCTTTAGCCATCTGCCGAGGGCTCTGGTCGTCCCCCAGGATCCACACTCGAGCAGTGGGCAGCTTATCCGGTCCACTAGGGACCTCCGTTACTCTTTCCTGAGATACTCTGTAGTGTCGCTGCCCGGCTTCCCTTTGGGTGCTTTGGTGAGGTTTTTGTAGAAGGACAGCCAGAGTCCATGTCTGCACCTTTTTTCTTAATGCAAGGTTCCTATGTACTTGGTTGATTCTTTCTCCTCGCCCCTGGCAGTCTCTTTCTATGCCACTATCACTTCGACCATACAAGAGATGCGGTGTGTTGCTCATTGCCTCCGAGTCCAGGGAGAAGTTCTGGCTCCTGACATATTCTGTCTTCTGCATCTGTGGTCTCCCTCATGAAGAGCATCTAGCTCCTTCCCGATGGATAGAAAAATCATATATTAATATGATGCTATTAAAATTACCCCACTGGCATTATATTCTGTACAGCTATGAGGCATTAGTAAGACAAATCTAGATCTATATTACACAGGTTTTCTGTCACTAAAGGGAACCTGTCACCAGGGACCTCCTTTTCACTAAGAACAGGTTTGCAGAAGCCCTTCACAACTGCAGTGCACAGATGCCTTTCTGCCTTTTATAAGCATTTGCATTACACTATAATGTGTGTGTTATAAGCTTTGCACACCTACAAATCCTGGGGGTAGTCAAGGGACTGGGTTGGTTTGGATGCATTTAAAAAAAATAACATGTGACTTGTCTGTGTTACTCACTCCTCAGATCTTAGCCCCCCAACTTTGTGCTCGAGTACAGTCCTACCTCTCCCACTGATGTCGGCTCACCAGGCAGGATGTAGCAGGAAGGAGGAGCTGTACAGGAGCACAAAGGGGCTAAAGAGGAGTAAGTAACACATACAAGTCATAGTTATGCATATAAAAGGCGGAGGCATTTGCACTGCATGTGTGATGGCTTCTGCAACCTGTCTTTAGTGAAAATGAGGTTCTTTTTTAATAACGACCTTCTGTGTTCTTATGATCCATGAGTCAGAAGAAGCTGGAATATTGTATTTTGGCATAGTCTACAGCAAGATGTCTCGTCTGCCTCATATGATGACTAGTGGCAGAAAATCGCTTAGGTTTGGAGGGCGGAGAGCTGTCAGAAAGTCTAGTCTGAACCAAGTCTCCCTTCCTGAACCTAAGTCTGTGATCTGACAGGCTTCTTTCAGGAAGATAACTTGCCAACATGGTAGCACACTTTTAATAGCATAGTTGCAGAACACCTCTTTACTTTTCGATGATCATTGCTAGTAAAGTTGTAGTAGTACAGTGTATGTAAGTGGTCATCACTGGTTATGAGAGATTGTTTGACAGGTCAGTTCTCCTGTCCGTTTCTTTCCTCGCCTCTCCATAGATTCCTGTGTCATTTGATGCATTATTTATGTCCATCTTTCAGAAAGAACAGAGTTTAGTAAGAAAACTTGGAGGGGGGGATTATGAGACAAGAGGTGTATTACTATTGATTAATGTTGAGTACTTTTAAAATGGTTGTCACCATTAGTCCAAGCATTTGTTGGTTTTAACGACAGGCATTCAAGGAGGTAGGTAGTGTGCTGGACAAAGTTGCTGGCCATACCCAGCTGATGATCCTTGGGACATCATGATGGCCTCAATGTGGGTAAATTTTTATTTTATGTGGGTACATTTTTATTTATAAATCTATATTTTATATTAGTATGTTTGAGGTTCAGTCACCATGCACACTTTAAATTTGACAGAAAAATAATACACATCATTACATAGCTGGTCGTCGTCGTCCAGGATGAACGCTGAATTTTTGGTGGGGCAGCGGGATCCTCTGAAGCTTCGGTACAGGTGATCTACGAGATAAACAGTGAGATATAAAATGTTGTCTCCAGCTATTTATTATGTCATGCTTTTTATTATTTTAGGAAATGATAAGGAATAAGGAAATCTTTGTTGCTGATAATGAAATGATTGTAATGCAAATTACTTTGGTTGACATTAGAGCATGGGGAAGCCTGAACTGCTACGGATTGGAACGGTTTCTTTTTAGGGAGAATGCTGGTTCTTTTGGGACCCAAGGAGTTGTTTTAGAGTATAGAGACCTTGTGGTGGGCCCTTCAATCCTGAATTTGCTGTAGAGTGTCAAAGCTGCCCCCCTGCTGGTGTGATGATCTAGGGAGAAAAGTTATACAATCACCCTAGCGGTGATAGGAGGACACACTGCCCTCTGCTGGTGTGATGATGGGGATGGCAATGGTATAAGACGGTCACCCCTAGTAGTATGATTGGCGGGCACACTGCCTCCTGCTGGTGTGATGATGGTGGAGCCATGGATAGGACGTCACCCCTAGAAGTGATAGGAGGCACACTGCCCCCTGCTGGTGTGATGATGTGGGAGCCATGGTATAGGACAGTAACCCCGAAGTTACCGGAGGACACACTGCCCCCGCTGGTGTGATGATGTGGGGGATATGGTATAGGACAGTCACCCCTAGAAGTTACAGGAGGACACACGCCCCTGCTGTGTGATGATGTGGGGGACATGGTATAGGACAGTCACCCCTAGAAGTTACAGGAGGACACACTGCCCCCTGTGTGTGATGATTTTGGAGCCATGGTATAGGACAGTCCCCCCTAGCAGTGATAGGAGGACACACTTCCCCCTGCTGCTGTGGGTGAGTTGGGGGCCATGGTATAGGACAGTCACCCCTAGAAGTTACAGGAGGACACTGCCCCTGCTGGTGTGAGATGTGGGGGCCATGGTATAGGACAGTCGCTCCTAGAAGTGATAGGAGGAACACTGCTCCCCCTGCTGGTGTGATGATTTGTGGGGCCATGGTATAGGACAGTAACCCCTAGAATGATATGGAGGACACACTGCACCTGCTGATGTGATGATGTGGGGGCCATGGTATAGGACAGTCACCCTAGAAGTGACAGGAGGACACACTACGCCCTGCTGGCTGTGATGATGTGGAGGCCATGGTATAGACAGCACCCCTAGACAGTGATAGAGAGGACACATCTGCACCCTGCTGATGTGATGAGTGGGGGCCATGGTATAGGACAGTACCCCTAGAAGTGATAGGAGGACAACACTGCCCTGCTGAGGTGATGATGTGGGGGCCATGGATAGGAAAGTCACCCCTAGAAGTGACAGGAGACAACACTACCCCCTGCTGGTGTGTGATTGTGGGAGCCATGGTATAGGACAGTCACCCCTAGAAGTGACAGGAGGACCACAACCCCCTGCTGGGTGTGATGGGGGAGCCATGGGTATCAGGACCGTCACCCCTAGAAGTACAGGAGGACACACTGCCCCTGCTGCTGTTGGTGATGTGGGGGCCATGGTATAGGACAGTCCCCTAGAAGTTACAGGAGGACACACTACCCCCTGGGGTGGGATGATGTGGGAGCCATGGTATAGGACAGTCCCCCCTAGAAGTGACAGGAGGACACTACCCCCTGCTGGTGTGATGATGTGGGGCCATGGTAATGGGGACAGTCACCCCTAGAAGGGCCAGGAGAGTTACAGGAGGACACACTGCCCCCTGCTGGTGTGATGATGTGGGGGCCATGGTATAGGACAGTCACCCCTAGAAGTTACAGGAGGACACACTGCCCCCTGCTGGTGTGATGATTTTGGAGCCATGGTATAGGACAGTCCCCCCTAGCAGTGATAGGAGGACACACTTCCCCCCTGCTGCTGTGGTGATGTGGGGGCCATGGTATAGGACAGTCACCCCTAGAAGTTACAGGAGGACACACTGCCCCCTGCTGGTGTGATGATGTGGAGGCCATGGTATAGGACAGTCGCTCCTAGAAGTGATAGGAGGACACACTGCCCCCTGCTGGTGTGATGATGTGGGGGCCATGGTATAGGACAGTAACCCCTAGAAGTGATAGGAGGACACACTGCACCCTGCTGATGTGATGATGTGGGGGCCATGGTATAGGACAGTCACCCCTAGAAGTGATAGGAGGACACACTACCCCCTGCTGGTGTGATGATGTGGAGGCCATGGTATAGGACAGTCACCCCTAGAAGTGATAGGAGGACACACTGCACCCTGCTGATGTGATGATGTGGGGGCCATGGTATAGGACAGTCACCCCTAGAAGTGATAGGAGGACACACTGCCCCCTGATGTGGGAGCCATGGTATAGGACAGTTGGTCACCCTAGTACTGATAATGCCACTAATGGCTCAAATATATGTGCAGGACCTCCTGCAGGGACATGTATCTCACGTTTTTGCTCGGCTTTCAACCTCAAGTCAGTTGTCAACTGCACAACTCAATCGGCTTCAAGGAATGTCATCCCCAGATTGCAAAATTTTCTTTTCTGCCCATTTTCCAGATTTATGAACAATTTTGCCAGCCAAGTGTGCAGGACCTACAGACCAAAGTGTAACATCTGTGGTAGATGTGCATCACAATACCATGAAGAACCTGTAAGCCCATTTACACAAGCACTAACTGGGTTCTAGAGCCACGTATTGTATTTGTTTTCATTTATCATCATTACAGTCACACAGAGAAAGCTTCATTCCATCCCATGAGCTCCTTCCTTTCTATACTGTACCTTCTTGTGATGAAATGACTTTCTTATAGATCTCCCGCAGCCGTTCATTGTGTCTCTGCCTGGTGCCTGCATTGTCCTGCTCGCCTCGCTCCATCACGGATAGAACTTCTTGAAACCAGAGCTCCACCTCTTCCGTGGATTTATCCTGGAAAAACATATGCAATTTAATATATTGGACTATGAACCAAGATTATTATACATTTTTATTAAATTCATCCTTCCTATCACAGCCTCTTACCTTCATCACCTGTTGTAGCAATGCTATATCACAGTCTTTGCCAAGTGCAGCCTGGATGCAATTGGTTATGACATACGTCATACAGGATACAGGCGAGTGGGACATCTGACTGGCTTGCATTTCACGGAGAAGAGTATTGCATACAGCCTCCGATACCAGCGCTGGATCCAAAAACAGGAGCACCCTGCAGGTAACATATATGCTTAGTACAGTCCCCCTTGACTGTACCTCCTATATTTTTAGAGTGTTTTAAAGGGGTTTTCCCACAAACAAAGTTAGGCCCTATCCACAGGATATGGCCTAATTTGCTGATCTTGGGGGTCTCAGTGATGAGACCTCCACAGATCATGAGAACAAGGGGTCCGATGGAACCTCAGTTGGACACCTCGTCGCTCCCTGATATTAATAGAGCAGAATGGTCATGCACGGCCGTCGCTCCCGGAGAGTAATGGGGCAGAACGTCATGTGCGACCATCTGCTCCTTTAATCTCTGGGAGCAACGAGTGGTCCAACTTAAGTACCTGGGACCCCATCGGAGCCCTCATGGGGGGGTCTCATCACTGAGTTAGGCCCTGTCCTGTGGACTTGGTTCATGGGAAAACCCTTTTAAATATACAATATATTATAAAGAAGTAAAAGTTGACTTACTTGTCTTGGTGGTGATTGACATCCCTCTGGAGGTTTTGCTCCAAAATCACCATCCTTTGATATGAAAAACCTGGAAAGCATCCAAACTAATATTTAATATGTTTAGTTGTATATCTGAAACACCGTACTCCTTTATAATATTCTCAGTTGCAGCTGGTAGAATCAGTAGTAAGACACTTAGTGGCTATCGGTAACTTGATATTATCACTAATATGCCCATTAGTAGCTGTAATGTGGGGAAATATCATATCTGTAATGTCTGTCCATGAGTAAATATATCTAGTTTTTGCTCATTATTAGCTGTATCGTCAGGTGAGATGGTAGCAGTAATGTCCATCAATACCACATTAATAGCAGTAATGTGAAGATAACATCCGCTAATGTGACCATTTACAGATGGCAGAACTAATAGGTACCTGGAACTTTCTTTTCAGTCTTTAGTCTTTGCGCATAGTCCAGACCAATCGTACAATATGGTTTAGGTAAAGTGAGGATCTTTTTGCAGAAGACATAAACTCGCTCATACAGTTCATCAGAGATATATGCAGCCTAAAATAGAAGTACCATATAATGACCAGGGTCTTACAATCACTTTATGGAGAATATGTAGCAATAATGACATTATTATGAGTCCTCATTCATGTTACCTTTGTGATGGCGTACATCAGAGTGTGTAGTAAAGGGATAATATAATGGAGATTGTCCTCCTGTTCTGCCTGGATTTAGAGGAGAAAGATTGTATTATAAGCATTTTAAACATGATCAGATGTGTTTATTTCTATTCCAAAAATGTCTGTTTTTGCCTTATTCTATTGTTTGCATATTGTCTGCTTAGGTCCCCCCTGCAATGGGAGAGTTGGAGCAGAATTTGTGAAAGATAACCTAGGGTGCAGGTCTTCAAACGGCCGACCAAGCCACGATAAATCCACCAGACGAAATAGCAGCGAAGCAGCACGCCAAAAAAAGCGACGTTTCGCCCTCTCTATAATAATAATGGGGCAGATTTACTTGCCAGGTCCATTTGCGATCCAGCGAAGCGTTCTTCATCGAGGATTCAGGTCTTCCGGCGATTCACTAAGGTAGTGCGCCCGATGTCCACAAGGTGTCGCTGCTGCGCTGAAGTCCGCCGGGGTTCGCTGGAGTTCACCGTCCTATCTTGGGTGCAGGTAAGCGCGTGTCAAGTGACACAATCCGATCACGTGCGCCAAAAATCCGGGGCAATTTGGCGCAAATCGATAATTTTCGGGAAACCCTACGTAATTTTCAGGCCCTTCGTAAATGACCCCCATTGTCTTCATTATTACATTGCTTTTTTTGTCACAGTGGAATAGATACCGTAAATAATTTTTTATGGAGTACTGCTTCGTTGCTATTTCTTCTGGCAAACAATAGAGTAGGCACATCTAGTCTCAGTGTAATGACCTGGTCTGGCCACTACAGAGATACTGGCGCTGTCAGCTTCAAGTCCTGTTTTCTGTATATCTGCTTCAAGCAGCTAATCTGTAGGTGTTGGACCCCGAACAGTCTGATATTAAGGACACATTCAATTCTTATATAATCAGTATTTTTTTGCCACTTCGGACAATTAGAATCACTGTATGAACTAGACAAACCTCAGTGTTTGATATCTACAAGACAAGTGACAAGACGCCTAACAGATTTTTTTTTTTTTTGTTCTCCAAAATAGAGACAATAGTCTTTATTATTATTGTATTGTCAAATGTCATCTGCCGGCTGCAGTTTGAGATAAATTTAAATTGCCAAATTCTTATTATTATTTCCTTGTTTTTCATAAAGCTCTGTTCTATGTCATAAATATTAAGGAGATAAAATGCTCAATCCCTGTAGTGCATTTTTGGACCCACAAGTTATTGGGCTTCTTCTCTAGTTAGCCCCTGTAGTTTACTAACATGTATAGGCAAGCTAGAAAACAAGGCACCCACTAAAACCTATGAGCCCTGTAACTAGAAAAGGGGCCATATGAGAAGGTGACCTGTTACTAGGTGCATGCGCCAAATTTTTAAATTAATAGACTGTATACAAGTGCAAAATAATGTTTTTTTTTGTGATTTTGGTAGCATGACTCTTCCTGTAATCTGCATCAAGAGTCATCAAAACTTCTAAGGATTGCTTGTGTCTGTAAGATGGTCTCGCTAAACTCCAAATTTGCGTCCAGCAAAATAAATCATCTCTGTATGGTTATTGGGAAATTTTTGGCAGATATGCGTAGGGCGCCATTCTTATCTATGATTACTGGAGGAAATGTTAGTTTGGCACCATCAGAGTTAAATAGTATCTGGAAGTTACAGTATTGAGATTATAATTAGTATTTTCTTCTTCCTGTTTTTAAGCCTCCACCTTCTTAGTGACCAAAAGTCATTTGCACTGTCCCGTAAACTAACCTCAATGGGAGTTTTTCCTTCCACAAAGCTTTCAGGAAATGCTACGGTAGTAAGCTCATAAACCCCAAAAGACGCCTCTGCATTTTACTGCATAAGTATCAGGATAGAATACATATTGTTTCATGTCTGTGTCACACATATGGTTCTCTTCACATCTACGTTGTTGGCTCTGTGCTATATTGGGTCACATATACGCTTCATATGTGACTGTAGGTAAAGTGCCCGGCATTGTTTTATCTTGCAGCCTGATTGCGAGACAAATCTTCAATTGTCTTGTCTCATGCAGGACATACATGGACTGATAGTGTGTGAGGATGAAGCCTGAGATGTCTGTGAAGTGCCTGGCAATTTTGGAGATAATGGCCCAGATTTATTAAAGCCCTTGCTCCAGTTTTCTGTCTGACTTTGCAAGTTCTTTTCTAAGCTTGCACATGTATTTAAGAAGTGTCCTAGACACAGACTGAACTATACACAGGCAAACTGCACAATGTACACACTGCACATAGTACACATTGCACTGGTTTTAGTAAATGTTACCTCTACACCCCTCTCAGCGGGCACTGATGACCAGAGAAGCTGTGTAAAAATGTTTTACTTCTAGAATGGGATATTTTATTTTATTTATTTTTAATATTTGCATGCATCTCTTTACTGAGCAGAAGTTTGTGTTCATATAAAAATGCAACTTCATGCTGATGCTTATTCAGCATACGGCTCCCTATTCCCATTTCTATAGCATATTCTATGAAGGATTTAGGAAATGTTACTCTATTAAACATTCATACCTTCTCCAACTCTTTAATCAGAACTCCAACCATAATATTTCCGCTGTTTGGGTTGCGATCCAAGCTCTTGTGCAGCGTCCATCTCACCATTCCTGTCACAGAACAGTACCAAGTGTTATAAGAGAGAGAGCCCATGTTTTTGTAAGATTTTTGGCCTATTACTTTTTTTTTTTTTCAGACAACTTTTTAAACTTACATCCAACTCATTTCAAACGTACATTATGAGTGACTCCAGTGGATAGTCCTTTTTGGATCACAAGCAACGGAACCAGATGATGAACATATTGGGGCAGATTTACTTACCCGGCCCATTCGCGATCCAGCGGCGCGTTCTCTGTGGTGGATTCGGGTCCAGCCGGGATTCATTAAGGTAGTTCCTCCGACGTCCACCAGGTGGCGCTGCTGCGCTGAAGTTCCCCGGAACGCACTGGAGTTCACCGAGCCGGGCTGAGTGAAGGTAAGTGCAAGCTCCGCGACACATTTTTTAAAAAAAATGCGGCAGTTTTTCTGAATCCGTTGGGTTTTCGTTTGGCCACGCCCCCCGATTTCCATCACGTGCATGCCAGCGCCGATGCGCCACAATCCGATCGGGTGCGCCAAAATCCCGGGGCAATTCAGGGGAAATCGGCGCAAATCGGAAATATTCGGGTAACACGTCGGGAAAACGCGAATCGGGCCCTTAGTAAATGCCCCCCAATGTGGTCCATAATTCATGCTCTATACATCCTAAATTATTTAAGACACCAATATATAGGATTACATTCTAGAGCCTGGGATTATTGTCAGCCTATGTAGGCTCACATCCTTTCACTTTCTGTACCTACCCTCTATTGACTAGCAGGACTATAACTGAGCCATTATTAGGATCTACAGGGGGGAAATATGAAGAACTTTCATACTGTATTTTGGCAGAGGAACAACTTTAAAGGAAAGAGCCAGTTTTATTCTAAAAACACTTTGGCAATGTTCACACTATTCTCTATGGGAGCCAGAAAAGGGGCACCTGATGACAGGTTCCCTTTAATTTCAAACAGTTGACAGGTTTTAGAGAAATATAAGTTAGAATTTTGGGTCCAGCAACTTGTACATCCATCAGATCATTGGGGGCTCTTTAATCGTCTATCACATAACCAGGAAATTGCTTTTGGACAAGGGGTGTACTCCCTTAAGATCAAGCAAATGTAATTATTGCATCTTTAGGAAACAAAATATTACTATTGGAAGGTGCTGGAGATTTAGTTTTTATTCATTTTACTATTTGTTTGCCTCTTGCACATAATTCTGCACCTCTCTACATAAAGCCCTAGTTTACCTGGGTCAGACTGTTGTGTTGGTTGTTGAATATCAAGACCTCGGAGAATCGCTTGAACCTTTTGATAAACCATATCTGCCTCGGTCGCTGAGGGTGACAAGATAAATATCATTGTACTGTTCTCAGTTAGTTAGTTACCACTTTGGAATGGTGATACTATTTCTGAGTGGGTTAGTGTAGAACAAAGTAACCCAACCACTCACTAATGAGTTAATAAAAAAAACTAGATTTTCTTAAGGAGTGAAATTAAAGGGATTGTCCACTTTCAGCAAATAATTGATATAAGTTGATGTAGGGAAAAGTTATATAATTTTCCAATATGCTTTCTGTATTGATTTCTCTCTGTTTTCTTAATCTCTGCTTGCTGTCCTGCTATAGAAAGCTTGCATGTTTACTTCAAATGAATAGAAATTTGTATATGGTCCATGTGATGGACACGCAGGTGCAGGAACTGTTTGTATCACACGGCTCTGATGACTCTCTGTGATACTAACGGCTCTTGCAGGTCCATCACATGACCATGGACAGGTTTCTATCCTTTTGAAGTAAAGAGGTAAGCTTTCTATAGCAGTACAGCAAGTAGAGATCTAGAATTTGTTAAAAGAAGTATATTGAAAAATTGTTTAACTCTTCTCTACACAAACAATATCAATTATTTGTTGAAAGTGGACAACCCCTTTTAGGGCTCATTCACACGGCCGTCTGCGGGGACGTACATGCGGCCACATGTACGTCCCCATAGACGGCAATAGCGGCACGGCGGGGATCCGGGCCGCACACCGCAAAAAGAGCCCGCTGCTGGACATCGTATTAATGAGGGGAGCCCGCTGCTGGACATTTTTTTAATGGGGGGAGGCTGCTGGATATTTCATTAGAGGGGCTTATACTCTGTTTATATTCAGTCTATACTTGAGTGTGTGTATATATATATATATATTTTATTTCACCATAATTGTACTGACCAGCAGAATATAATTCACAACGAAATAAACCTCCAAAAATGTATCCCAAAATTGTAGTTCACAATTCCCATCCTGGAAAAACTTCACATTATTGATAATTTGTTCCCTCACATTGTGCAGTTAATAATGCCGTTCATGTCTCCCACAACTACATCATTAGGATTGAAAATTTTCTCAAGCTAAAATGGCTCATGGAGTGCTTGAAGTTTTGGAAACTATGGCGGTTGTGTTATTGAGGGAGCACCACTAAAGGGCCAGGTCACTGTATGATATGGATGCAGGATGAACAAAAAAATTACAGTTTGTGTTACATGTTGTGTATAAAGTGCTCTACACCCCCTTCAGAACACTTTGCACAGGATGTACAGAAATGGTTTATGGGACCAGCTTGATATTTTCCAAAGTAGACCCGGCACCCCCAGATTATATTCAGTGACCTTGTAGACAATGACTCTTATTATCCAACCTTCTTTCTGATTAATTTGTTGTCAGTTGTAAACCTCCAGGCAGTCTGCATTTACTGTATCTGATAGGGATCTCTTGGCTGCACCAGTCCCATTGTTTGCAGTCTCTGTTCAGTGTACGCAGGTTTTTAATATTGCAGGAACGCAGAAGGACACATCGTGATCTGTCTATCTCCTGGGAATCCTTATAACAAAGTGAATACCTTTTGGTTACAATTTTTGTTTATGCCAGGAAAGCTTTCAGGGCAAACTCTGAATGTATTCACAGACATGTTCCAGGAGGTGAGGCCTACTTTTTGCTTCAGTATGCAGAGTGTACTTTGTGTCCAGAAGAAAACACTGGATGAAAAAACTTGTCAAACTGTATTATACCATAGTGCTGGAGACTGATCTTTGTGCTCAACAGAGGCCATAAGAGTCTATGGGGGATGGATGCAACTGTATAGCATCCATGCCCCGGCCTCCACTGTGCATACTGAGTGGGAGTTTCCCTATTCAGGTAACTTATTATACATGGAGAGTCATGGAGAGACACCCTGTGGGGTAACAGATTTAAGTTTACACAGAATATCACAGAGAACCTATACACCCTGCTGTCTCTTGGCAGCTGTTCTATACTTGGAGAAATTGTCCTGTGTTAAGTTAGGTTCACACCTAAAATACATATATATATACTATATTTATTTACATATTGAGATAATATTACACAGATACATAGCCTAAATTTCCAAAGCCTTTGTGGCGAAATATAACCTTGGCTGCAGCTGTGTAATAACCCTATTGTCCTTACAGAGGTATAACTGGAGCCTGCAAGGACATAATGTAAAATATTTACCGGTTCCCCAGATTTTAATTGATCGTTTATAACACTAGAAATACTATGAAACACCTTAAGATTCTCCAAAAGCTCCAAGCCTGGGTTGAAACCCCCCACAAGTGATAACTGCAGAGTAATATTTGCAGGGTTTATAATCATGTAACAAGATCCTGCTGGAAATCCTGCTGGCAATGTGCCACTAGGTGGCGCCATGAAATATCCTTCAGGAAGAACCATCCCGTGATGCTCAGTAATCAGCTTTTGTCACAAGTTTGTTTGTTTAAAGTAATTTTATTAAATAAATATATTTCTCTTCTTCCATATAAACAGCAAAAATCATTTTGTTCATCCCAAGAAAATAATTATTTCGGGCCATGTCCAGCTAACATAGGCAATACATTGATCATCCACTTGTGGGAGTTTATGCTGAGACTTGTAAGAAGGACATCTACCATCAGAACACCCCTGTCCTGTGCCGATCTGCAGCTTCTTTTAGTATATCTTAGAAGCGCAGTGTTTGCTAGAAATAAAGCTTTTAAAAATTTGTAAATTAGCCTGAGGTGCTCTAATTAGTAATTATTCGCCTCTTGGCTCATCTGAGTAGTAATTATTCATGGATCTCGGCTTAGCTGACTCCACCTACGCAGCGCTCAGAGCCGGTAACGTCACTATGTGCAATCATAGCAATACATCTATATACCCTGCTATGACCGCACTTAGTGCAAGAATTGTAGAGGGAAAGCCGGTGATGTCACCGGCTCTCTGACCGCTGTGTAGGCGGAGCCTGCCAAGCCTAGAGCCATGAATAATTACTAAACGGAGGAGCCAGGAGGTGCTCTGCAGAGCACCTCAGGCTCGTTAAATATTTGTAAAAACTTTATTTCTAGAAAATGTTGCACTAAAAGAAGCTTATTGCAGATCAGCACAGGACTGGGGGTGAGTGGTTGGCATCTACCATCAGGTATTCTGATGGTAGATTTCCTTTAAGTACACAGAAAGTTAGCAGAATTTTATTTCCAGTGTATCAAGTTGCTACAGTTTTGATAGTAAAACCACTGCCCCATATAACATTAATGTGTTGGAGGCTGTACATTGTTAATAACCCGGAAAGTGCAGGGTGTAGTCCATGCAGGAACAGGAGTCCAAACAGTCACTGAATGATCCCTGCAAAGGTATTGATGGGGAGGAGGAGTGACTTTGTCATGTATCTGCTCAGTCCACAGTCTTCTTTACCCTCTCCATGAACACGTGATGCCCTCATTTTCTGTAAACTATATCCAGGCTCCGGGCAGGGGGAAACCTCAAAGCTGAAAAAGGAATATAATGGAAAGGATATTAGCCTGGTGGTTTAAAAGATTACTCTTAGGCTATATTCACACTAATGTCTGTCCACCGTACCGTAGTACGCTGCTCACCCCTGCCCCTCTCCATAGGGATATATGGCGCACGGCGCAGTATTCCGGGGAAAAATAGGACATGTCCTATCTCTCTCTTAGATACGGAACGGTACAGTGCCGCTCCCGTACGGCGCCATGCACCCATTGCCATGCATGGGGGACGTATATACGGCGTATGTACGTCCCCCATATGACAGTGTGAATGTAGCCTTAAAGGGGTTTTCCAGCGCCCAGCAATTTCTGTCCATAGAGATTAATGGAACAGAACGGTCATTTGTGGCCGTCAGCTCCATTAGTCTGACGGAGCGATGAGGGGTGCGACTGAGGTACATGGGACCCCTCGTTTTCGTGATCTGTGGGGGTCTCACCACTGATCAGACCCCCATTGATCAGCAAGTTAGGCCCTATCTTGTACATGAATATAACTACTATAATACTGCCCCCATGTACAGGATTGTAACTACTATAATACTGCCCCCTCTCTGGCTGATGAGGTAAAAGACGGAGGAGGTTTCACTTTACATATTAGGAAAGCGGCCATTTTATGGACAGGAATGTCTGACTGATGAGGTAAAAGACGGAGGAGGTTTCACTTTACATATGAGGAAAGCGGAGCAGAACTATTAATAGATATATATTAGTAAATTATCTGATATCCTCCCCACCCCCAGACTTAGGCCTCATTCACATGGACGTATGGGCAAGCTTGCGGCCTCACATACGTCACTCATAGACAACAATAGGCGCACGGAGCGATGCATACAAGGGGAAAATATAGGACACGTCCTATCTTTCCCCGTGTGCACGGCCGTAAGCCATGCATCGCAATGGAGAGGGGAGTTACCCCCCTTCCTTTCCATGGCGCTGAAAGTGTGCCCAGCTACGGCCAGGCAGGCACACGTTCGTGTGAATGTAGCCTTACACACACATTTAAAAAACTATGAGGTAATGTGGTCTGGTTTCCAGAGATAAGTAGGGGAGTCCGGTCCTGGATGCCACAATGGTCCATGTAGGCCAATCACCTTATTAGCTGAATGGGCATGGAGGCCTAGAAAGCAAGCAAAAAGAACAATACACACAGTGCCCCTCAGCCCTGTGGTGGGTAAAAGCATTACACATTACAAAAAACATGAGTTAAAGTGGCCAACCCCTTTAACATACCCCATGTAATAACCATATGAGGAAGAGAAGCATAACATCCCATTAAAACGGGTTTATGAGAGACAGTAGAACCAGCAACTTACTAGATATCCATGTAAAAAGGGAACCTGTCATCAAATTTTACCCTATTAAACTAGCAGCACCATCAGATATGAATGTCCTTTCTAGAAATTCCTCTTTTGTGTGAAATTTTACCCGATTATGTATTAAAAATATGACTCTTCTCTGCTCATTTTAACATGAAATGAGTTAAATTTTGAGGCTATAGGGGAGTGTCACAAATCTCTGTGTCACGGGTGGTCCCGCGATCCCCGTCGCGGATCGCGGGCTCACCCGTGCTGTCGGTCCCCCGCCAGCGCGCCGCAAGCGCTACTTACGGGTCCCGGCTCCTGCCCCGCCGGCATCGGCTCCCTCTGAGGCTGCTCCGTCCCCTTCGGCTGTGCGCGCGCGTCCCCGACAGCTAGGGCGCGCGCGCGGCAAGTTCTGCAAATTTAAAGGGCCAGCGCGCCACTAATTGGCGCTGGTCCTCTCCCTTTAAACTATTTAACCCTGCCTCTTCCTGTTACCCTTGCCGGATCTTTGTGCCTTGCGCCCTAGAGAAAGCTGTATTTGATGCCTTGTGCTGTTCTTGAGATTTCCTGTTGTGACCCCGGTTCCGTTTCTGACTACGCTCCTTTGCCGCCTGCCCTGACCTGTTGCTACGACTCTGACTACGAACCTGTGCTGCCCGTCCTGACCTCCTGCCTGACCCCGACTACGAGATTGCCTGCCGATTCTGTACCTCGACCTTGGCTGCCACTGCGGACAAGTCACGCCTGTGGAACGACCTGGTGGTACCACGCCGCCGCAAGTCCAACCCGCTTTGCGGCGGGCTCTGGTGAAAACCGGGTGCCACTTAGACTCCGGTCCCAGGTAGTGGCTTGTGCCATCGTCCGCAGTGGTTCAGAGGATCCACAACCTCTAAGCCTGACACTCTGCTTGGTGTCATATTAAAGATAAGCCTCTGATGTTCCTTATCACGCTTTGCATTTCTTAAAGATGAGATTCTTATCTGTAACATGACACCAAAAATAGGTTTCTACACACTATAGAGCCAAATTTAGGGGCATCTGAGGTGACTCTCCCCCTGCAGCTTGTAAATAGGCTTCTTCTCTAGTCATAGTCACGTGACTTTGGGGGAGATTTTTTTTTGTAAATGAGTGGGATTTCACATAAAAGAGGGAATTTGAGGAAGGACATTTCATCCCCTACCTGATGGGGCTGGTAGTTTAATGGGGTAAAACCTGGAGACAGTCCCTTTTAGTGGCCATCCCGTGAGCCCCATCTAAAAGTTGAAGTAAAATTTTTGAATCCATCATTGGGAAGATTTAAATTTCTTTCAAACCATTTAATAACCAGTGTCATTATCAAAATGAGTTATCAGGGTTATAAATTATAATTGATGGCCTAGCCGAAGGATCGGAGGCCAACACCAAACCCTGCACTGATCAGCTGCTATGCCGGTAGCAGGTAGCTCTGCCATGAGTTATATTCCTGTACATAGAGGGCAGTATTATAGTAGTTATAATACTGCCCTCTATGTACAGGAATATAACTACTATAATACTGCCCCCTATGTACAAGAATATAACTACTATAATACTGCCCCCTATGTACAAGAATATAACTACTATAATACTGCCCTCTATGTACAGGAATATAACTACTATAATACTTGTTAATAATTGTTATTAATTGTTAAAGTGTAAGGCTGTGTTCACTTGCAGTGTGTATGCTGCATTTTGAAACCCAAAGCGAATGCGTCAAGGGAGGGGCTTACCCGATGCAAAACACATGGAGCTTGTTTCCCGATTGCAACCGTTTCTAAGGAAACACATCTGCGATCAGGTAAACCCTTCCCTGCAGTATTTGTGTTGGGTTTGAAAATGCAACACCAACGCTGCATGTGAACGCGGCCTTAGCTTTATGATCTCTTTCATTAGAACCTACCTGGAAACATTAGTGTACACCCTGCGGCTGTCTTTGTCCAGCTGTAGAGTCAGTGTCCTGAGATCTAAGCTTCTCATTTGGATGCTTGATGTCTTCAGTCCATTAAGTTTGCACTGCAGCCAGAAAAAATAGACATCATCAGACCTGCTGTATGACATCATCAAAGAGGGGGGGGGGGGGGGTGATGTCTGTGCAAGAAGTGAACTCACCAGTGCAGATCGGACAGATGATGATTTCCCTGTTTCATCAATGTAGACATTCAAACACACCAGATCTGTCAAACAAAGTGTCCATGATGATATATGTACAATCCTGTGTGTGTGCCCCCTACTGATCAAAGAATAAGCCGTTCTTACCATCTGTTTCGTCACTTGGTATTGTTTTAATAATTGCCCCGGATGTTCTCAGCAAAAATGATCCCTCCTTTTCTCTATTACTAGATAATGCCTGAAATGTGAAAATATACATTTTCGGATAAATATGGTTTGTCACCCATTTATAAAAGTTCACCTTTTTTATCCTCTTATCTTTATAATGTTACCTTTTGATAATGCACCTGGATCCCTGCACCTCGGGAATCCACCAGCGTCTTTTTTTTGGTTATTGTGTTCACTGAACGAAAATAACTTTATTAGCATAAAGCGTAGATATATGCAGGCAGATTATGTACACACGATAACCTGCGGCCCTTAGGTTACTCAAAGGGAAACTATGGGGGAATCTTTGTAGACTGCGGGCAATGGTCTGGTCTATGGGTATGGACTGTTTATGAACATTTTATCTACTGTATTTTTCGGGCTATAAGGTGCACCGGATTATAAGGCGCACCATCAATAAATGCCTGCTAAAACATCTAGGTTCATATATAAGGCGCATCGGATTATAAGGATGAATGACCAGCTGGTGGCAGACCTGTGCACAGTTCAAGGCAGCTGTTGTCTAAGTACGGTTCATATATAAGGTGCACTGGACTATAAGGCGCACCTTTTGGATTTCTGAGAAAATCAAACGATTTTTTGTGCGCCTTATAGTCCGAAAAATACGGTATTTTAAAGTGTATTCTTGAAACATACAATCACTTTATAATATCGGAATACCTCTTTTACGGAATTTGTAAACCAATTACCAGATTAACTAAATTTAACTTCACTTTTATACATTGTTTTATGAAAGTTTTAGCAAAAAATTAAGAGAGATGTGCTCCCTACAATCCCCACGCACAGTAATAGCATTGCTTACACTTTGTGAATGTACAATCTTGCAGGTCGATTTTCAGCTCTGTTAGAAACACGTCTTCCACTGGCTCTAGCGTTAAATCCCTGAAGTGGATCTAAAAAGAAGCACCGTGGAATGAAATGTATTTATTTGTTATATTTTTGCTGTTTTAGAATTGTGCTAAAGAGTCTTCTCATTGCTCAGCTGTAGTGACAATGGATGCAGAACTCCCATCCAGAGGCAAATCAATACTTCGTCCGGATGACGATGTAAGGAACATTTAGAATATATAAAGGTATCAAACTTTTATCTATCTTTTTACTTTTTACTTCTATTTACTGTATGTTGTTATTTGATTGGCTTTTTTTAATGTTATGGTAAATATGTTATTTACCTTGACAGAGTAAATCTGGAAAAACACTGGTTGTAATCCAAAGCGCAAGTAGTAAGAGGCCACATCCAGGATAAAAGGGTCAGATGTAGAGTCCCTTGATTGACACGGTGGCTGCAAAAGAAAATGTTGTGTTAGTGGTGAATTAATTAAAAAGTGGAATCTCCTATAAAAACAAGGCATTTAAAGGGAATTTGTTGTACGTTTGCACCATGTAAACTGCAGCCAGGTGCTGTACACACATAACAGAAAGGTGGGGGCACTATAGAAAGTGCTGTAGTAGTGCAAAATGGCTATATGTGCTCCCGTCTACCCTGGCTGCTTTGAATTAAATAAGGAACATTTTATTGGTGAGCTTTGCTTTTCTTATCTACCATTGGAGAGTTAGATATTGTCCCTGGAGATCCGTGTCATACCATTGTGTATATTGTTAGAAGCAGAAGAAGAAACATTTAATCCAGGATTGCAGCTCTGCCACTAGGGGAGGCACTTGCTTCTGAAGATCTGTCTGCTCTATAAACTGAGGTCCAAAACTTCCCTCCCCTTCTGCTTTTAGTAAAGATACTACAACTTCTCACCGATGTTACTCTTTTATAACATGTAAATATCCTAATTGTTGATAGGTCTGTCACAATAACACAGTCTCTTTAAAGGGGTTTTCCTAAGAAATGTAATTCTCAAAATATAATCCCATAGTGCTGTTTACACGATAAAGATCATTTTAACCCCTTTACCATACAATTTTGTTCAGTTTTATTGCTGTTTTAGCTCCTATCACTCAGTGGTGGTCAGAGTGTGAGCAGGGACTCTCTGAGCAGACACTTCATGATCCCTCTGTGCTATGAGATGCTGTGTGCTGACAATGCGCTTACATTATCAGGGTAAGGGGTCTATCTACGCTTTCATTTACTTTCTGAACATTCGCTAGTATCTGACACAAGAGAGATGAGAATGATGAGAGATGATGAGATCCATGAGATGGATATAACACACAATGACACTCTGCTAACTCGGCTATAACGCACAAAGTCAGCCCTGCTACATGCTTCCTTCTCCCGCTATAAAGACCTTATCTCTCTGTAGCTAGTAGTGTTAGTCTCTGCACGATGCTGCTTGCCGGCAGAAAGTGTCTGCGTGTGAGCTCGTCTTGGTGGGGGAAGGGCAGAGCTCACAGTTCATGGAGCAGATAGGAGAAGATATTCATAAGAAGAATCTGTTCTGCCCGACCATAAAAATCAGACGATTTACGGTCGGATCCCGTGCAACCAACATTGTATACACTAGGACTGGTAGATACAGGTTGGACTTATATATGCGAAATGCTCTATTTTTCTTTATAACAGTGAATTATAGAATGTGTTATTTTGTTATTCTGAGGATATTTAAGAGTCTTGTCTTTGTGTTAAGAATACCCCTTTAATATTACACCCAATAACCTCACTGCTCCCTTACCTCTCCAATACAGACCGTGTCTTTCCTCCATTTGTTCCAGATCTCTGTAGCTTATGTGTCTTTTGTACTTGCATCTGTTCTCATGTATGTGAAACCCTTACTAATTGTACAGAACCAAGATACAACTGGTGCTTCATAAATGCATAATAATAATAAAAACAATATGAAAAGGGCTTCATTTAGCAGCTGTTATCCCTATCAGCAAACTTTAACAAGTTTTTATATAACTTAATCCTTCTATTCATTGTTATTACAAGTACTTACTCACCATAAGTGCAAGTTTGGTTATTCTGTCATAGAGAGTGTTGATGTTTTTGTCATACCATGGATCCACCTGACCAAGGTACGCGCTGAGCTCACACATGTCACTTATCCCAGGAGACTCCTCCTGAAGACACAAATCATATTCATTTAAAATCTTTTGCTCACACTTCAATTGTAACATTTTCTACAAGATAGTAAAGATATTTCACATTTACATTCAGATTTTAAGTCATTACAGGCGGTCCCCTACTTAAGAACACCCGACTTACAGACGACCCCTAGTTACAAACGGACCTCTGGTAATTGTTAATTTACTGTACCATATTCCCAGGCTACAATAATCAGCTGTAACCTTATTAAATGTGTCTGTAACATTTTTTAAATCCAATTGTCACAGAGACCAATGAAAAATTTGGTTGGGGTTACAATTATAAAATATACAGTTCCGACTTACATACAAATTCAACTTAAGAACAAACCGACAGAACCTATCTTGTACGTAACCCGTATTAGGTTTTCTGCAATTGCAGGCAGTCCCCGGGTTACGTACAAGATAGGGTCCGGAGGTTTGTTCTTAAGTTGAATTTGTATGTAAGTCGAAACTGTATATTTTATAATTGTAGATCCAGACAAAAGAAATTTTGGCCCCAGTGACAATTGGAGTTGAAACATTTTTTGCTGTAATGCAACATGGATGATCAATAAATCTTCATTACAGTCCCCTTATACAGCTGATCATTGCAGCCTGGGACTATAGTAAAGCATCCGCAGAGCTTCACCAGAGGTCACAGGGGTCTGTCTGTAACTATGGGTTGTCTGTAAGTCGGGTGTCCTTAAGTAGGGGACCGCCTGTAGTTCCAAAGCTTTACATAACTAGTGGTGGAGTACTTCGGCAAGCAGAGTTTAATAATTATAATAATTCCTTTATTTATATAGCGCACACAGATTACGCAGCACTGCACAGATCTTGCCAAATCGGTCCCTGTCACCAATGGGGCTCACAATCTAATCAACCTACCAGTATGTTTTGGAGTGTGTGAGGAAAATTCACGCAAACACGGAGAGAACATACAAACTCTTTACAGATGTTGACCCTGGGACTTGAAACCAGGTCCCCAGCGCTGCAAGGCTGTAATGCTAACCACTTAGCCACAGTGCTTGTTCTGGCATTTGAAAACATTACTGGAGGTCAATTTTTTTTTTTTGGCGAGGTAACATCTAATTTAGTTTTTTGTGCCGGTACAATTTCCATTGCTGCAGTTTGTTTGCAATACCTCTCTGGTAAATGTACACTGGCCTCAGTATTGACCACCACAAGGATAGCACCTCACTGATTTGAGGTAGCAAAACGATTTAGAGAATTGGAGATTTACAGATAACATTTACCATGTCAGCTGAGGTATCAGTCCTTTCCCCCTGGATAGGAATACAGTAAAACTGAAGATTGGCTTTTAGGGTCCGATGAGGCCTTCTGGCTTCTCTCTTCCTGGAAAAAAAATATTGCTACATTGTTACATTGTATCACCTTTTCCTCAAAATATATAATTTTGTTTAATTTTTTTTAAGCAATATAGCTGTATGAGGGCTTTTATTTTATAGGGAGGTATGTGTTTTTTTTATTTTTTTTTTTTTTTTTAAATCAATTCTGTTTATTAAGTAAGACATGACAGGTTTGCAATCAAACACAATCGCTCTTGCAAGTACATGTGAAGTTGTTGTTGTCAGTACAAGGTATGTAAAGCAAAACATTGGTCGTCCAGTTTCGGGATGTGGTTTTTAATGGCTGCATTTCTAGGGAAAATATTACAGTGATTTAACTTTTTTATGAGAGAGAATAAATGAAACGTAAAAGTATTTTTATCGTGTTATTCATGCACATTGTATTAGGGATTTGCAAGTGACAGGCTCAGAGGCTCCTGACTGTCATGGCAAGCAATATGGTCTCTATCTGCTCATGCATTTTGTATAGGTACTACTGCTTAAATCTATGGCCATGTTTATATGAAAAATCCATTTACCTGAAAGAGTAATATGCTTTAGCCAATCTGCCGAGGGCTCTGTCGTCCCCCAGGATCACCACTCGAGCAGTGGGCAGCTTATCCGGTCCACTAGGGACCTCCGTACTCTTTCCTGAGAATCTCTGTAGTGTCGCTGCCCGGCTTCCCTTGGGTGCTTTGGTGAGGTTTTGTAGAAGGACAGCAGAGTCCATGTCTGCACCTTTTTTCTTAATGCAAGGTTTCCTATGTAACTTGGTTGATTCTTTCTCCTCGGCCCCTGGCAAGTCTCTTTCTATGCCACTATCATTCGACCATACAGAGATGCGGTGTTGCTCATTGCCCTCCGAGTCCAGGGAGAGTTCTGGCTCCTTGACATATTCTGTCTCTGCATCTGTGGTCTCCCTCATGAAGAGCATCAGCTCCTTCCCTGATGGATAGAAAATCATTTATGATTATTAATATGATGCTATTAAAATTACCCCACGTGGCCATTATATTTCTGTACAGCTATGAGGCATTAGTAAAGACAAATCTAGATCTATATTTACACAGGTTTTCTGTCACTTAAAGGGAACCTGTCACCAGGGACCTCCTTTTCACTTAAGACAGGTTGCAGAAGCCCATCACAACTGCAGTGCACAGATGCCTTTCTGCCTTTTATAAGCATTTGCATTACACTATAATAGTGTGTTATAAGCTTGCACCCTGACATAATCCTGGGGTAGTCACAGGGACTGGGTTTGGTTTGGATGCATTTAAAAAAATAACATGTGACTTGTCTGTGTTACTCACTCCTCAGATCTTAGCCCCCCCCAACTTTGTGCTCGAGTACAGCTCCTACCTCTCCCACTGATGTCGGCTCACCAGGCAGGATGTAGCAGGAAGGAGGAGCTGTACAGG
This sequence comes from Engystomops pustulosus, assembly GCA_019512145.1. Classification (NCBI taxonomy): domain Eukaryota; kingdom Metazoa; phylum Chordata; class Amphibia; order Anura; family Leptodactylidae; genus Engystomops; species Engystomops pustulosus. The sequence goes on from WNYA01000102.1 coordinate 85,037, forward strand.
AGCACAAAGGGGGCTAAGATCTGAGGAGTAAGTAACACATACAAGTTATAAGTTATGCATAGAAAAGGCAGGGAGGCATTTTTGCACTGCATGTGTGATGGGCTTCTGCAACCTGTCTTTAGTGAAAATGAGGTCTCTTTTTTTAATAACGACCTTCTTGTGTTCTTATGATTCCATGAAGTCAGAAGAAGCTTGTAATATTGTATTTTGGCACAGTCTACAGCAAGATGTCTCGTCTGCCTCATATGATGACTAGCGGCAGCTAAAATCGCTTAGGTTTTGGAGGGCGGAGAGCTGTCAGAAGTCTAGTCTGAACCAGCAGTCTCCATTCCTGAACCTAAGTCTGTGATCCTGACAGGCTTGCTTTCAGGAAAGATAACTTGCCAACATGGTAGCACACTTTTAATAGCATAGTTGCAGAACACCTCTTTAACCTTTCAATGATCATTGCTAGTGAAGTTGTAGTAGTACAGTGTGTGTAAGTGGTCATCACTGGTTATGAGAGAGTTGTTTGACGGTCAGTTCTCCTGTCCGTTTCTTCCCTCGCCCTCACCTTAGATTCCTGTGTCATTTGATGCATTTATTTATGTCCATCTTTCCAGAAAGACAGAGTTTAGTAAGAAAACTTGGAGGGGGGATTATGAGAAAGAGGTGTATTACTATTGATTAATGTTGAGTACTTTTAAAATGTTGTCACCATTAGTCCAAGCATTTGTTGGTTTTTAACGAACAGGCATTCAAGGAGGTAGTGTGCTGGACAAAGTTGCATGGCCATACCCAGCTGGCATTATCTTTGGGACATCATGATGGCCCCTAATGTGGGTAAATTTTTATTTTATAAAATCTATATTTTATATTAGTATGTTTGAGGTTCAGTCACCATGCACACTGTAAATTTGACAGAAAATAATACACATCATTACATAGCTGGTCGTCGTCGGTCCAGAGATGAACGCTGAATTTTGGGCTGGGCAGCGGGATCCTCTGAAGCTTCGGTACAGGTGATTCTACGAGTATAAACAGTGAGATATGAAAATGTTGTCTCCAGCTATTTATTATGTTATGCTTTTTATTTATTTTAAGGAAAATGATAAGGAATAAGGAAATCTTTGTTGCTGATAATAAAATGATTGTAATGCTAATTACTTTGGTTGACATTAGAGCATGGGGAAGCCTGAACTGCTACGGATTGGAACGGTTTCATCTTTAAGGGAGAATGCTGGTTCTTTTTGGGACCCAAGGATGGTCTTTTAGAGTATAGAGACCTTGTGGTGGGCCCTTCAATCCTGAATTTGCTGTAGAGTGTCAAACTGCCCCCCTGCTGGTGTGATGATCTAGGGAGAAAAGATATACAATCACCCCTAGCGGTGATAGGAGGACACACTGCCCCCTGCTGGTGTGATGATGTGGAGGCAATGGTATAAGACGGTCACCCCTAGTAGTGATTGGCGGGCACACTGCCTCCTGCTGGTGTGATGATGTGGGAGCCATGGTATAGGACAGTCACCCCTAGAAGTGATAGGAGGACACACTGCCCCCTGCTGGTGTGTTGTGATGAAGTGGGAGCATGGTATAGACAGAACCCCTAGAAGTTACCGAGGACACACTGCCCCCTGCTGGTGTGATGATGTGGGGACATGTATGGCAGTCCCACCCCTAGAAGTACAGGAGACACCTGCCCCCTGCGGTGTATGATGTGGGGGACAGGGTATAGGACAGTCACCCCTAGAGTTACAGGAGGACACACTGCCCCCTGCTGGTGTGGATGATTTTGGAGCCATGGTATAGGACAGTCCCCCCTAGCATGATAGGAGGACATCACTCCTTCCCCCCTGCGCGGGTGTGTGGGGGCCATGGTATAGGACATCAACCCCTAGAAGTTACAGAGGACCACTGCCCCTGCTGGTGTGAATGTATGTGGAGGCCATGGTATAGCAGTCCGCCCTAGAAGTGATAGGAGGACACACTGCCCCCCTGCTGGTGTGATATTGGGGGCCATGGTATAGGACAGTAACCCCTAGAATTAAGAGGACACACTGCACACCCTGCTGAGTGATGATTTGGTGGCCATGGTATAGACAGTCACCCCTAGAAGTGACAGAGGACACACTACCCCCTGCCTTGGTGTGATGATGTGGAGGCCATGGTAAGGACAGTCCCCCTAGCAGTAAGGAGGACACACTGCACCCTGCGTGTGATGATGTGGGGGCCATGGTTGGACAGTCACCCCTAAAGTGATAGGAGGACACACTGCACCCTGCTGATGTGATGATGTGGGGGGGCCATGGTATAGGACAGTTCACCCTAGAAGTGACAGGAGGACACACTACCCCCTGCTGTTGTGATGAGTGGGAGCCATGGTATAGGACAGTCACCCCTAGAAGTGACAAGACACACACCACCCCCTGCTGGGTGATGATGGGGGAGCCATGGTACAGACATCACCCCTAGAAGTTACGGAGGACACACTGCCCCCTGCTGCTGTGGTGATGTGGGGCCATGGTATAGACAGTCGCCCCTAGAAGTTACAGGAGGACACACTACCCCCTGCTGGTGTGATGATGTGGGGAGCCATGTATAGGACGTCCACCCCTAGAAGTGACAGGAGGACACTCACTCCCCCCTGCTGGGTGTGATGATGGGAGCCATGGTATAGGACAGTCACCCCTAGAAGTGCAGGAGGACCCATACCCCCCTGCTGGTTGAGTGATGTGGAGGCCATGGTATAGGACAGTCCCCCCCTAAAGTGATAGGAGGACACACCTGACCCCCTGCTGGTGTGATTGATGTGGAGCCGGGTATAGGACAGTCACCCCTAGAAGTTACGGAGGACACACTGACCCCCTGCTGCTGTGGGTGATGTGGGGCGCATGGTATAGGACAGTCTCCCCTAGAGTTACGAGGACACACTGCCCCTGCTGGTGTGATGATGTGGAGCCATGGTATGACAGTCACCCCTAGAAGTGATAGGAGGACACACTTCCCCCTACTGGTGTGATGATTTGGGAGCCATGGTATAGGACAGTCACCCTAAGTGATACGGAGACACCTCCCCCTGCTGCTGTGGTGATGTGGGGGCCATGGTATAGGACAGTCACCCTAGAAGTTCAGGAGGACACACTGCCCCCTGCGGTGTGATGATGTGGAGGCCATGGTATAGGACGTCGCTCCTAGAAGTGCTAGGAGGACACACTACCCCCTGCTGGTGGTGATGATGTGGAGGCCATGGTATGGACAGTAACCCCTAGAAGTGATAGGAGGACACACTGCACCTGCTGATGTGTGATATGTGGGGCGCATGGTATAGGACATCACCCCTAGAATGATAGGAGGACACACTTACCCCCTGCTGGTGTGATGAGTTGGGGGCCATGTATAGGACAGTCACCCCTAGAAGTGATAGGAGGACACACTGCCCCCTATGTGTGGAGCCTATGTATAGGACGTGGTCACCCTAGTACTGATAATGCCACTAAGGCTCAAATATATGTGCAGGACCTCCTGCAGGACATGTATCTCACGTTTTTGCTCGGCTTTCACACCTCAGTCAGTTTGTCAACTGCACAACTCATCGGCTCAAGGGAATGTCATCCCCAGATTGCCAAAATTTTCTTTCTTTGCCCATTTTCCCAGATTTATGAACAATTTTGCCAGCCAAGTGGCATGACCTACAACAAAGTGTAACATCTGTGGTAGATGTGCACACAATACCATGAAGAACCTGTAAGCCCATTTACCACAAGCACTATGGGTTCTAGACCACGTATTGTATTTGTTTTCATTTATCATCATTACAGTCACACAGAGAAAGCTTCATTCCATCCCATGAGCTCCTTCTTCTATACTGACCTGCTTGTGATGAATGACTTTCTTATAGATCCCCGCAGCCGTTCATTGTGTCTCTCCTGGTGCCTGCATTGTCCTGCTCACCTCGCTCCATCACGGATAGAACTTCTTGAAACCAGAGCTCCACCTCTTCCGTGGATTTATCCTGGAAAAACATATGCAATTTAATATATTGTAAACTAAACCAAGATTTATTTTACTTATTAAATTCATCCTTCCTATCACAGCCTCTACCTCATCACCTGTTGTAGCAACTGCTAATCACAGTCTTTGCCAAGTGCAGCCTGGATGCAATTGGTTTCTGACATACGTCATACAGGATACAGGCGAGTGGGACATCTGACTGGCTTGCATTCACGGAGAAGGTATTGCATACAGCCCCTATACCAGCGTGGATCAAAAACAGAGCACCCTGCAGGTAACATATATGCTTAGTACAGTCCCCCTTGACTGTACCTCCTATATTTTAGAGTGTTTTAAAGGGTTTTCCCACAAACAAAGTTAGGCCCTATCCACAGGATACGGCCTAATTTGCTGATCTTGGGGTCCAGTGATGAGACCTTCACAGATCATGAGAACAAGGGTGTCCGATGGAAACCTCAGTTGGACACCCGCGCTTCCCCTGATATTAATAGAGCAATGGTCATGCACGGCCGTCGCTCTCGGAGGTATGGGACAGAACTCAGTGCGCCATCTGCTCCTTTAATCTCTGGGAGCAACGATGGTCCAACTGAAGTACCTGGACCCCATCGGAGCCTCATGGGGGGGTCCATCACGAGTTAGAGGCCCTGTCCGTGGACTTGGTTCATGGGAAAACCCTGTTCATATACAATATATTATCAAGAAGTCAAAGTTGATTACTTGTTGGTGGTGATTGACATCCTCTGGCAGGTTTTGCTCCAAAATCACCCCTCTTTGAATGAAACCTGAAAGCATCCAACTAATATTTAATATGTTTAGTTGTATATCTGAAACACCGTACTCCTTTATACTATCTCAGTTGGCAGTGGTTAGATCAGTAGAAGCACTTAGTGGCTCTGGTAGCTTGATATTGATCACTAAATGCCCATTAGTAGCTGTAGTTGGGGGGAAATACATATCTGTAATGTCTGTCCATGAGTAAATATATCTAGTTTTGCTCATTATTAGCTGTATTGTCAGGTGAGATGGTAGCAGTAATGTCCATCATAACACATTAATAGCAGTAAATGTTGATGAATAACTCCGTAAATGTGACCCATTTACAGATGGCTGAGATAATGGTACCTGGAACTTTCTTTCAGTCTTTAGTCTTTGCGCATAGTCCACCAATCGTACATAGGGTTTTAGGTAAGTGAGGATCTTTTGCAGAGAGACATAACTCGCTCATACAGTTCCGTCAGAGATATAGCAGCCTAAATAGAAGTACCCATATAATGACCAGGTCTTAACAATCATTTATGGAGAATAGTAGCATAATGACATTATTATGGAGTCCTCATTCATGTTACTTTGTGATGGCGTACATCAGAGTGTGTCATAAAGGGATAATATAGTGGGAGATTGTCCTCCTGTTCTGCCTGATATTAAGAAGAAAGATTGTATTACTTCTAAGCATTTTAAAACATGATTAATTGTTTATTCTATTCCAAAATGTCGTTTTTGCCTTATTCTATTGTTTTGCTCAGGTCACACCCCGCAATGGGAGAGTTGGAGCAGCACTGTGAAGATAACCAGGGTGAGGTCTTTCAAACGCCGACCGACCACGCATAAATCGACCAGACGAAATATCAGCGAGCAGCACCCAAAAGAACGACCTTTCGCCCTCTCTATAATAATAATAATAATGGGGTCATTTACTAAGGGCCCGATTCGCGTTTTCCCGACGTGTTACCCGAATATTTCCGATTTGCGCCGATTTTCCTTGTATTGCCCCAGGTTTTTGGCGTACGCGATCGGATTTTGGCGCATCGGCGCTGGCATGCACGCGACGGAAATCGGGGGCGTGGCCGAAAGAAAACCCGATGGATTCGGAAAAACCGCAGCATTTAAAAACAAAAACTGTCGCGGAGCTTGCACTTACCTTCACCAGGAATAGGCCGGTGTACTTGAGTGCGTTCCGATGCTCTTCAGCGCAGCCGCCACCTGGTGGGGACGTCGGAGGAACTACCTAATGAATCCCGGCCGGACCCGAATCCACGCAGAGAACTCGCCGCTGGATCGCGAACGGACCAGGTAAGTAAATCTGCCCCAGTGTCTTCATTATTACGTTGCTTTTTTGTCACAGTGGAATAGATACCGTAAATACTTTTTATGGAGTTCTGCTTTCGTTGCTATTTCTTCTGGCAAACAATAGAGTAGGCACATCTAGTCTTAGTGTAATGACCTGGTCTGGCCACTACAGAGATACTGGCTGTCAGCTCAAGTCTGTTTTCTGTATATCTGCTTCAAGCAGCTAATCTGTGGGGGTGTGACCCCAGCAATCTGATAGTAAGGACATATTCATTTCTTAATAACAGTATTTTTTTGCCACTTAGGACAATTAGAATCACTGTATGAACTAGACAACCTCAGTGTTTGATATCTACAAGACAAGTAACAGACACCTAACAGATATTATTTTTTTGTTCTCAAAAATAGAGACAATACCTCTTATTATTATCATTATTGTATTGTCAATGTCATCTGCGGCTGCAGTTTGAGATAAATTTAAATTGCCAAATTCTTATTATTATTCCTTGTTTTTCATAAAGCTGCTGTGCTATGTCATAAATATTAAGGATATAAAATGCTCACTCCCGTAGTGTTTTTTGACCCGCAAGTTATTGTGCTTCTCCTCTAGTAGATCCCCTGTAGTTTACTAACTGTATAGGCAAGCTAGAAAACAAGGCACCCACTAAAACCGATGAGCCCTGTAACCTAGAAAAGGGGCATATGAGAAGGTGACCTGTTACTAGGTGCAATGCGCCAAATTTTAAATAATGGTACGATAGACTGTATACAATGCAAAATAATGTTTTTTTTGTAGATTTTGGTAGATGACTCTTTCCGTAATCCGCAATAGTTTTAAGACATGAGGTCGTCGTCAATACTACTTTCTAAAGGATTGTCTTGTGTCTGTAAGATGGTCTCGCTAAACTCCAAATTGCGTCCAGCAAAATAAATCATCTCTGTATGGTTATTGGAAATTTTTGGCAGATATGCGTAGGGCGCCATTCTTATCTATGATTACTGGCGGAAATGTTGTTGGCACCATCAGAGTTAAATAGTATCGGAGTTACAGTATTGAGATTAAAATTAGTATTTTTCTCTTCCTGTTTTTAACCTCCCCCTCTTAGTGACCAAAAGTCATTTGCACTGTCCCGTAAACTAAACCTCAATGGGAGTTTTCTTCCACCAAGCTTTCAGGAAATGCTACGGTAGTAAGCTCATACAACCCCAAAATACGCACTCTGCATGTTACTGCATAAGATATCAGGATAGAATACATATATTTCATGTCTGTGTCACAAATATGGTTTCTCTTCACATCGCTTTGGCTCTGTGTTACGTTGGGTCACGTATACGCTTCATATGTGAGTAGGTGAAGTGCCCGCATTGTTTTATCTTGCAGCCTGATTGCGAGACAAATCTTCAATTTCTGTCTCATGACGGACATTAACTGGACAGAGTGTGTGAGGATGAAGCCTGAAGATGTCTGTGAAGGCCTGGCAATTTTGGAGATAATGGCCCAGATTTATTAAGCCCTATGCTCCAGTTTTCGTCGACTTTGCACGTTCTTTCTAAGCTTGCAATGTATTTAAGAAGTGTCCAGACACAGACTGGACTATACACAGGCAAATGCACAATGTACACACTGCACATAGTACACATTGCACTGGTTTAGTAAATGTTACCATCTACACCCCTCTCAGCGGGCATGATGACCAGAGAACTGTGTAAAACTTTTTACTTCTAGAATGGATGGTTTATATTTATTTATTTTTAATATTTGCATGCATCTCTTTGCTGAGGAGTAGTTTGTGTTCATATAAAAATGCAACTTCTGTGATGCTTATTCAGCATACAGCTCCTATTCCCCGTTCTATAGCATATTCTATGAAGGATTAGGAATGTACTCTATTAAACTTCATACCTTCTCCAACTCTTAATCAGAACTCCACCATAATATTTCCGCTGTTTGGGTTGCGATCCAAGCTCTTGTGCAGTGTCCATCTCACCATTCCTGTCACAGAACAGTACCAAGTGTTATAAGAGAGAGAGCCCATGTTTTTGTAAGATTTTGGCCTTTACTTTTTTTTTTTCAGACAACTTTTTAAACTTACATCCAACTCATTTCAAAACGTACATTATGAGTGATCCAGTGGATAGTCCTTTTTGGATCACAAGCACGGAACCAGATGATTGAAACAATGGGCAGTATTTACTTACCCGGCCCATTCCTGATCCAGCGGCGCGTTCTCTGTGGTGGATTCGATCCGCGGGATTCATAAGGTAGTTCCTCCGACGTCCACCATGTGGCTGGCTGCGCTGAAGTTCCCGGAACGCACTGGAGTTCACCGAGCCGGGCTGAGTGAAGGTAAGTGCAAGCTCCGCGACACATTTTTTAAAAAAAAGAAATGCGCAGTTTTCTGAATCCGTTGGTTTTTCGTTTGGCCACGCCTCCCGATTTCCATCACGTGCATGCCAGCGCCGATGCGCCAAATCCGATCGGGTGCGCAAAATCCTGGCAATTCAGGGGAATCGGTGCAAATCGGAAATATTCGGTAACACTTCGGAAAACGCGAATCGGGCCCTAGTAAATGCCCCCCAAGTGTGGTCCATAATCATGCTCTATACATCCAAATATTTAGACACCAATATATAGTATTACTCTAGAGCCTGGATTTTTGTCAGCCTATGTAGGCTCACATCCTTTCACTTTCTGTACCTACCCTCTATTGACTAGCAGACTATAACGAGCCATTATTAGGTCTATAAGGGGTAAAGTATGAAGAAACTTTCATTACTGTATTTGGCAGAAGAACAAATTTAAAGAAAGAGCCAGTTTTTATTCACAAACACTTTGGCAATGTTCACACATTCTCTATGGGAGCCAGAAAAGGGGCACCTGATGACAGGTTCCTTTAATGTCAATCAATTGACAGTTTTAGAGAAATAGTAGTTAAAGTTTTTGGTCCAGCAACTTGTACATCCATCAATCATTGGGGCTCTTTAATCGTCTATCACATAACCAGGAATTGCTTTGACAAGGGGTGTACTCCTTAAGATCAAGCAAATGTAATTATTGCATCTTAGGAAACAAAATATTACTATTGGAGGTGCTGAGATTATTTAGTTTTTATTCATTTTACTATGTGTTTGCCTCTTGCACATAATTCTGCACCTCTCTACATAAAGCCTAGTTTACCTGGTCAGACTGTTGTGTTGGTTGTTGAATATCAAACCTCGGAGAATCGTTGAACCTTGATAACCATATCTGCTCGGTCGCTGAGGGTGACAAGATAATATCATTGTACTGTTCTCAGTTAGTTAGTTACCACTTTGAATGGTGATACTTTTCTGAGTGGGTTAGTGTAAACAAATAACCCAACCTCACAATGAGTTAGTAAAAAAAAAAACTAGATTTCTTAAGGAGTGAAATTAAAGGGATTGTCCACTTCCAGCAATAATTGATATAAGTTGATGAGGGAAAGTTATATAATTTTCCAATAGTTTCTGTATGATTTCTCTCTCTGTTTTCTTAATCTCTGCTTGCTGTCCGCTATAGAAAGCTTGCATGTTTACTTCAAATGAATAGAAATCTTCTTGGTCATGTGATGGACACGCAGATGCAGAAGTGTTAGTACACACGGCTCTGATGACTCTCTGTGATACTAACGGCTCTTGCAGGTCCATCACATGACCATGGACAGGTTCTATCCTTTGGATAAGAGTAAGCTTTTATTAGCAGTACAGCAGTAGAGATCTAGAATTGTTAAAAGAAGTAATGAAAAATTGTATAACTTTTCTCTACACAAACATATCAATTATTGTTGAAGTGGACAACCCCTTTTAGGGCTCATTCACACGGCCTCTGCGGGGACGTACATGCGGACCACATGTACGTCCCCCATAGACGGCAATCGGCAACGGCGGGGATCCGGGCCGCACACCGCAAAAGATAGAGATGCTCTATCTTTGGCGTGTGTGCGGCCGTGCGCGCTATTCTCTATGGAGGGAGGAGGGGTCACCTCCTCCTCCTCTCCAGCACACGGCGGTATGGTCCGCACGGCCGAGAACGCGGCATCTCTTACAGTATGTGTGATAGCTGGAGGTTACCCCGTTTGCTCCCAGATATCAGTGATACCAGTCTATATTCCTAGAGGTCCATAGAGAAGGCATTTATTGGCCGTGGTTGTGATGAATGGTCGGTGTCCCGCATGCATCACTTCATTTCTGTCCCTTCTGAAAGGCTCAGAAGTTGTGTTTTCAGTAGGAATTCTGGTACAAAAAGACATAACGGGGTTAGCAATCATTCAGGTACTGCAAACATGTGGACCACCATTAGAACAGGGCTGGAACCTGAGGGTGATGCCACACGTGGCGTTTTGAAACCGTTTTTGGTCCGTTTTTTTTTAAGCAGTCCGTTAAAAAATGCATGCGTTTTTTGAAAACACATCGTTTTTTTTACAGGTTTAACCAATTATCTTAATAAAACTGGTCAGAAAAGATGCGTTTTTGTTAAGACTGCTTAAAACGGACCAAAACGGTTTCAAAAACCCACGTGTTGGCATCGCCTAAGTCCAGGTCTCGGCTCCCATAATTCAAGTAATTGTGGGCGACATAACCATTTACCCAAGCTAGGAAAATTTGATCACATTTATTCATCATCTTTTCTTATGACCTTTGTATAATCCTGGGTCACAGTCGGCGTCTCAGTCTTGTTTCGTTACAGTCTGTCTCTGAATTTCCAAGCATGGTATTGAACGACCTCAGCATCCGCTCACGATAAGTGATACCTTCAGGGAGGAGACCACAGAGGAAGCAGCATTTGTCCATTTTAGTTATCTTGCACGTTCAGTTTAGATACTTTACCCCAGGTATAAAGCAAAACTCCACATGAAATCCCGTCCAGGACCCCGGGCCGTCATATATACTGCCAGAGTGACAACTCTACTGTATTGAAAACTTCAGCCAGGCTTTTGACATAGGAGCCTCACAAACAATACTAGGCTGCCGGAAAGCAAATATCGTCCTAACATTGTGCCAAGAAAAAAACTTTTGATCAAAGGCGTTGGGGGGGGGGGTGGTGCTTCATGAGGTTTTTTTGCTTTGCTTTTTGCTGAAAACCATCATCCACTAAAGATATCCCAATAAGTGCTGTAGGTTCCTGTTATTCAGCTTAAAAATATACAACTGCGTGTAAAGGCGAGTTTGTACAGAACTCGGTGCTAAACACATTACGCCAGGTTACGCTGGAAATACGAAGTTACAATAATGATCCTTTCTCGTTACAGAAACAAAGATTGAATTAATATTGACTCTCTTCTTGTCAGGTTAGGGGCCCAGAAGTTGTGAAAGGGAGTATAAACTTTGGTAAAGGGCGCACTTCATGTATAATGGAAGTTGCTTACTTGGGAGTAGTTAAATGATATTAATATTAGTGATCTGAGAAAATACGTAAGGTGGGAATAGGGAGATATCACTCTCTGATTTTTAGATATTTTTTAGATTTAGTGAATAAAACTGTCGTTTTTATATACACCCCAATGCTGACCTGTGTCTACGTGGTAACAGACCACAAAGGGGCAGCATGGTGGCCAGGAGGTTGCACTACAGCCTTGCAAGCGCTGGGGTCCTGGGTCAAGTCCCATTCGGTCAACTGCAAAGAGTTTGTATGTTTCTCTGTGTTTATGTGGTTACTCCGGGTCCCTCGGTTTCTCCCACCCTCTAATACAGTGAGTGGCAACCTTTTGAGCTTGGTGTGTCAAATTCGCCAAAAAAACCGAGCATAACTCGGTGTGTGTCACCTTGACAAAAAAAGCATAGTTTGTGATATTTATAGTTTTAAAAACAAATATGTATACTATTTAACTTCTAGGTACTTTAACCATGGATTGTCTGATTGATCCTACTAGTACTGCCATACAATCAGACAGGTGTGAAATTGACTTAGTAAACCTGCAAACTTCAGTCATGGAAGTTCACAGTTATAGCGAGGGCGCAGGTGCCGCTTCCGCATTCCTTCATGCCCTCTGGCATGGAGAAGGTGTGCGGGACAAAATAATCGCAATGTCTGGCAATTTGCAAGGCGTTGCGATTATTTCAGGGCTGTACATCACAAAACTGACACACCCAGCCCTGATGACTGTCTTCTATCATACAGTGCACTGACCTTACTCACTGAATGATGGGAGTTGTTGTCCTCCCTCATCCTGCTCTGAGCTGGTCAGTGTAGAGGTGCAGCTGCAGGGACATCACACAGGCAGCAGCAATGTGGCCCCTGAATGTGTTGCCATCCTACCCCCACCAACTATCAGGAGCTGCAGAGGAGCCTCCTGGATGTATGGCTGGGTCACTCTCCTCTGTGCCTGTGCTGATACCTGTGCTGACTGGAGACACTAGGCACAGCTCACACATGGGGAGGGCCGGCCCGGGGGAGAGGAGGTGGGGGGAGGGCTGGAAGCTCAGTGCAACTCTCAGCCTCCTGGCTACTCACCTGGTCATGTAGGATGAAACTAATCTCAGGCAGCCGGTGTCAGTGAAATGGCTACGTGTGTCAGCACTGACACGCGTGTCATAGGTAGCCATCACTGCTCTAATACATACTGGTAGGTTGATTAATTGTGAGCCCATTGGGGACAGGGACTGATGTGAAAGCTCTGTGCAGAGCCGCGTAACTCTGTGTGCGTATATAAATAAGAAGTATTATTATTATTGTGTGTAGTTGCTAGTCATGGTCTGGCTCTGATACATTTAGGAAGAAAGTTTCTAATCTTTAATTGACTATGGAACCTTCTATCAGGGACAGTTGCCCGGGTGAAGCATTTTTCCACTGCTATTACAGCTCAACATCACTACGCTTGTTGTCTCTTGGTTGGTTTGTTTTCCACTATAGAAATACACTCCTGTGTCGCAGGTTTCATAGCGATACCACTCGGAGATGGCATGACAATCTAGTAGTACGCCTTGGCGCTATAGGTTCTAAAGTGGGCATGGAAATAAAACTTCTCAGGGGCATTCACACATATATTAAAACACATGCGTCAGAATTCATGCGTTTTAGACACCTGTTTCCCGTTCATATGCTGTTGGTGCTTTGAAGCAGCGAAACACGTGGTAAATGAAAACACATGCGTCTAAAACCGTTTCATAACGGACATGTGATCGCACCCTTAACTTTACAACTTCCATTGCTTGGCTCTTTGGTCTAATATTAGAGTATTAACTTTGTACATGGATTGCAATTGGGCCACGCCTACTTGTCCTCCTAGTCAAGAGCCTTGTCAGAAGTTACACCCATTGCCTGCTTGTATAAAAGTGTCTGTTTAACTCTTCCATAATTGTGGATTTTTTTTTTGCCAACTATACTTTGTATATCACAAGGTTTTGCCATAAACTATAACTATTCAGAGTGTCCTTAAAGTAACAAGGAAACCCACGCCTGCAGCACAGTAACCCTGATACAACTAAAACAGCATATGAGCGGCATCTATCCCTCCGCCGTAGTCCTCCATCCCACCTCCGCTGTATAACTGAGATCCCTCACAGGTATGTTCCTCGCCAGTCTATTCCTCATTTAGCACACATTTATCATACTTTTTTTTGGTCTATGTTATATAAGTTCACCATGTCATGTCATTATGCAGTTTGTTTTTAGTGACATAGGTCTGCATAAGAGCTGTGGACACAAAACACGGTAAACCCACACAACAATGTATTCAGGTATATAGCTCCACACAGTATAATATCATTCTGCCAATAAGGGTTCAATTGCAACAAGTCTTCTACGTTGCAGAACCTTCTGTGAAGCTGCAAAACATCCTTTCCCATCCCCCGTAACATGAACTTGACCTAGGTATCCTGAAACATTTATAGACAAGCTGTCACATCTTCTTACACTAAACCCTTGGTCAGTCCACCACTAACCAACCTCGCAACCACTCAGTAACCGAGATAGGAATGGATAATAATCTACGACCAAGGGGTTTTCCTTCAGTTTACGCTGCTTCTAGTACCGGAGATCCTCAATTTACTTGCGTTTAAGTCTGAAAGCCTCAGATTGTGGTTGATGAGAAATTTAAGTTCCCTTATTTCTGTACAATAAGATCCCCTTATCATCTGTACAACTAAATCAGCTATAAGGCCGGTCACAAGATTTGCAACAAGTGGGAGGCAACTCAACGCCGCTAGCTAAAACTAACTGCAACCAACAAAGAAAAAGACAGCGACAAAAACAAACACCTGCCAAGGAAGTGTGTTAATTCCCACCCGTAGCCTATAATTACAGGTTCTACTGTTAGACGTTATATGAAGATTGAGGAGCGAGAGACTAAATTCACAATGGTACTATTCCTGATTGGCCCATTTTTGTTTAGTTGTCACAATATATGTGATACTTTGATGCTGAGATATGGCTCTTTTCTTTGCTATCACTCTATACTAGCCTCTTCCCCAATAGTAAAGGTGGTTAAATTCTACAAGTCCAGCAATTGTGAAACAAGGCGCCCTTGAAATTTGGTCACCGGAGGCGTGCTCTCTATTGTCTGGATCGAATCTCAGCCCAAAGCAAAGGTTGGAAATCCGTGCTGGTGTTTCTTGTTTCTTTCTTCTTGTATTTTGAGGGCTGGCACTTCTTTGGATAAATCATGTAGCTGACATTTACCTGCATCAAGCTGCTGCATAGATCAGATATTGGGATTATGGTAACTCACCTCATATTATTTTATTTACCAGGAAATCTTTTAAAGGGCATCTTACCGCCAGGTTGAAGGACTGTATGCAAATGAGCCTGAGGGCCAAGGCTCCCTCAGTGTTAATGGAGCCTGGAGCCCACAGGCTGTTTGCATACATCTTTCATCCTTGTGGCATTTTCCTTTAAAAATAACAAAAAAATGTTTTACTCTAAATTAGCAATTTAACAAGTCAAAACCGTTCACCCACTATCTTCACAGTGTTGGTCGCCTTATATTAAGCCAGACTCTGTGGTTGGTGAGGCCAACTTATTACAGCAATTTTATTTAGGAAATTCGCTGAAGTTGTGACTTACTGAGTTCTCATATTCCATTGATGACGATTAAACCCGCAGGAGGAGATGCTGCAAGTAACCTAGCTGACCGTCTGGTGTGCTAATAATGGGAAGTGTTCGTCAAGGCCACATCCTATAATCCCCAGATTGATGTTATACAAACAAGACAACGATGGAGAACAACACCTGCGTAACAAACATTGTGCAACTGATCAGAGGCAGCAGAGAAAGTACAATTTAGAGGAAGTGAAAAATTATTAACAAATTTGTATTGTCAATTATATGGGAATCGTATATTAGTTATCTTTGGGCGAGTTGGTCATTTTTCCATTACCATTCCATGACCCAATTAAGGCAGAATATATAATAAGATTTAAGTTCCAACAGAAAATTTTTCCCTCTGTTCTCCCACCATGTATATATGTCACCTCTCTGCATACTTGATACCTTTTGCCCTTATCTTCTCTGATTATATTGAATCCTCTTGATTTAACAGATTTCACCTGATTTTATCTTCTTCTGCTTTCCTACTTTGAGCAGCAAGTCATATTAACAGCGACAAGACCATGTCAGCTTGTTCGAGTCCAACTATAATTCTCCCACTTAAGTATACAGTTAGGGAGATGAGCCATGAGCCCGTATTTGATAACTCCTGTGACATGAAGTATTATTCTAAAGGGAGTCCTGTAACCACATTTTCACAAATACGCTAGTGCCAGATTCCATTAGAGCCCTAGTGTACTAATGAGACCTCTTCTTTATAGCGAAAAATTGTTCCCTCTCTCATATGTTCCCTATATTCATGTTATCATTTAACCCTGGTATCCAGATGTCTATGCAAGTTCAAGTGGGTGTGGCCTCCTACAGGCTGAATCCAGCAGTCTCCTCCCATGCTTTGTTTTTCATGCAGCAGCAATGTCATTGATACCATGGGAAACATAATCGCCGGTCATTTAGCCTCCCAACATTTCCAGAACTGTGTACACCAAGCATATATTCTCATGACTCAAAGCATATTCATATTGCATGAAATCACAGCAGTCTGCACGTGAGAGGATAACAAATCCATGCACGGCATGTGTGTTTTTTTATGTGGTTCAGATATGTGCATGGGTACAGTTTGCTAATGTTGAGGAGAACTAAAGCCCTGTAATAATTGTCACACATAGTCCACAGTGAAATCGTCATTCCGCTGACTCTAAGATAAACCTATGATCAGGACAAATTCTAACTCAGGTCCCCGGAGATCTGCCTACTAATAGGAACTTTCCCAGGGGAATATAAAGGAAATGAAAATTAAGAAATGAGACAGATGAGAGTACGGAAAGCATGCAGCAGGACAGGGGAACGTTGTAGTTCTTAGTAGTTTTTCTAGTAAGCAGTGAAGTAACAAATTTTAATAACTGATATAGTACAACAAAGGGTTACGTAGGGACAGTAACCTGGAGGAAGAACCAAGGTGTGTTGGAGTGCAGTGGAAGGGAAAATTGTAGGTATCAAAATTTAGTAGAAGTGTAACTCGCGTGTATGATATGGTGGGTGACTTGCGTGGTGATGTCGTGCTCTGGTAGATTCAACAATGGTCGTTGGTTTTGCTATGTGGTTAAATGGAAAGAGTATGTAGGTCTGAGTAAGACAGGATAAGGACACATCCTACTGAAGCTCCAATACCAAGCTTTCCCAGCCATGAAAGCTCCGATCACAATGAGATCCAACACAGGAGCAAGGCAGAAGCTCAGCATCTCTGGTGCTCGGTCTGAGTCACGAATAGAAGCGGCTTCCTTTGTCTCCTGTTGACATGCGATTGAGATAAAGGACTTTGAAAAAACCTTTAAGAGAGGGATTGTCTTCTAAGGAGCATACTCAAGCGTGCCGCTAGCCGGGACATGATTTGCGCGCAGGGTGGGGGTGTGCACATATCCTTGCACCATGTCTATAAATTATTAATTATTCTTATACTGTATTCACCCAGCGGGTGTTTAACGCCGACTGGATCTATCCTGTGAATCTCCTCTCTAGCTGAACGCTCTCCGGGCGAGATTAACAAAGTTCTCACACTCTATGGAAATATTTAAAGGTTTTTCCAAATCATCAATACAGTGGTGGGTTCACTGCAAACCTATTAATATTCGGATGTGTTAACTAGATCAATCTGTTACACAAGGGGTCCATGTGGATTCGCATTTAAAGGTAAAGGGATTGCCATCGGGAAGTTAAGCATTTTATTGCACAGAATACGGGTATAATATGCAGCGGCAGCTCGGTTGGCTCAGTGGTCCGCATTACACCTTTGCAGCGTCTGGGTGTACCTGGGTGTTCCAAGTTCACAGAGTCAACATCTGCAAACTAAGTTGTGTATGTTTTCTCTCCATTTTTGTTGCGGTGCGTTCCTCCGGTCTCCAGTTTCCGCAACCACACCCAAAACATACTGGTAGGGTGATTAGAGGTTGTGAGCCACATTGGGGACGGGGAACTGATTGGCAAGCTCTGTCTGCAACGCTGTGTAACCCCTTTTTGTTGCTAGCTATGTAATAAATAAGGAATTATTATTATTATAAGGATGGTGTTTGATGGGTAATGGCCATGATGCCACGGTTTTGCGAGAGAACCAGGGAGGATTACAAGCCCTGAGACCCGCTCATCCATACCGTCAGGACTTTGGAGGCTAGCAGAGCTATATACTGTGCTAGTCATTGACTTCTTTGGACTTTCAAACCACAGACATCCCATAATTTGAAGCACCGGTCAGGATCTTGTGGGGATTTAATCGACAGGGTGGACTTGGCGCGGACCTCTCATGTATATCTTTCCCCTCTGTCCTGTGTGAATTGAATGTCACATGGCTCTTTAAATGAATTAAAAGAAAGACTGATATTCATCAGTTGGGTTATTGATATATACTATTGTAAGTGATAAAGAGATATCATGGTTGCCTACAGTCTTCGTATGCTATACTTCGACTATAGTGTCGGGTGGACTATGATTAGATGTTTAAGTAAACCTTTCAACCATGAAAATGCCGGCATGAAATGCTGGATATGGTATGTTATGATAGCGAAGCTGGCGCACAGTATGAAGTTACAAATGTAACAAACGATTATTATATCCTTTATAATCTTGAGGGGGGCAGAGCAAGGAAGAGGTTAATATGGCACCCCCACGGTATTATGGGGACGCACCTGCGTTATTGTTATGCTTGTAAAAGTACGATGGTCTTGTTTATTTGAGCTGTGTTGAGGTTTATGGTAAAGTTGTCAGACATTGTTTAGTAGTATTGTGTCAAACCCTAAGGGGGATACTTGCCACTGCTCCTAGGTCAGTTTTTCTGATTGAAACAGCGTGAAATGATTGCAATTCCCCCTTTTTTGGCACAGTGTGCCCATGTGGGCGGTTAAGGGTGCATAAGTATGTTGGGTAGAGTGGTGGGCGTGATGGACAGGCCGTTATCCTGCCTGTGGCTTTGTACTTGTAAAATATCTGTGAACTTTTGTTCGCAGAGGTTTTACACCAACGCATGGTGGCCTTATCATGCGGCGTTCGTTTTGCACGTGAAGCGCAGCGCCCAAAGGATACTTTCAGAGACCCACCCCCCGCCTCTTGCCGCCGCTGTGCCAGCGTATGCATAAATTACCCACCTAAATGTCTGTTTCATAGATCACTATAGGACAGAGAACATCAGATAAAACATCAATTGTATCGGTTCCAAATAATCAATGGTTTGATACATTGTTGGCACATCAGCGTGGTCTTGCCCATATTGAGCAGTAATCACGCATTGTTCAGAACTATTTACAGAAATCATTTCAGTAGTCGAAAATGAGACGCAGCACTAAATATTGTTCTAATCTCAGGATAATCCAGATGATGGTTTGTAATGATAATAATAATTAAGGAAAAGGGTGTTATACTGTGAATGTGAGATGTTTTTAGTGTACGTAGAAAAACCTCGGAGCTAATTGAACGAGTTTACACTCAATGTAAGAATTTACAAATTCTCCACTAACTAAGAAATTCCTCTAAAAGAAGTCTAGGAAGTTGATGACATTTAAACACTCTTATTTGACGTCCTCCTCCTAGTCTCAACCTTCTAACAAACAAGGCAAAGTTTTAAGTAGTTTATCATTCATAAGAAAGCGCATTATAAGTAAGTGTATTTGTCTCTTTTTTTTTTTTCTTTAACCATATAAAGTACAAAAGTTCGTTTTATCCGATGACACTGCCCTCTAAATCACACAACACTGATGGGGGTCATTTACTAAGGGCACCGATTAGAAGTATTATCCCTCGTAGTTACACTGAATAATTGCGCGAATTGCCCCTGAATTGCCCCGGGATTTTGAGGAGCGCAACGCAAGATAGATTGTGGAACGCCAGGGCAATCGCTCTGTGCATGCAGCGAAGGGGCGTGGCCGGCCAACCAGAACCCGACGGATTGTCGAAAAACCCCGCATTATAAAAAAAAATAAATCTGTCGCGGAGCTTGCACTTACCTTTAACTCAGCCCGGCGTCGTGACCCAGCGCGTTTCCGTGCTTTCAGCGCAGCAGCGCCCGCCTGGTGGACGCGGAGGAGAACTACTTAATAAATCCCAGCCGTCGGCACCCGAATTCCAGGCCGAGAGAACGCACCACTGGATCGGAGAATGGAGCGTCTCGTATAAAAGTAATTCTTGCCCCACATAGATTGGGTATTGCTACGAATAGCAATAGAATAGCAGTTGGAGATTAGCTATATCCGTGATGCGTGTGATGGAGATTAAAAGAGTTTCTGCCAAATTATAGTGGTATGTACATTTAAAAAACAAAAACTGTCGCGGAGCTTGCACTTACCTTCACCAGGAATAGGCCGGTGTACTTGAGTGCGTTCCGATGCTCTTCACCTGGTGGACGTCGGAGGAACTACCTTAATGAATCCCGGCCGGACCCGAATCCACCGCAGAGAACGCGTCGATGGATCGCGAACGGACCGGGTAAGTAAATCTGCCCCATTGTGTCATCCATGTCAAAGCTTCTCATCCTTCTTTCTATCCAAATTAAAACAAGTGTCTCCCCCTCCAGCCATAACTGCAGTTTATCAAACCATTCTTCTGCAATATGGTTTCACACATGATGCAAACATTATAACACATCACTTTGATACTGGAGGTCAAAAAGCAGAATTTCAGATGTAAATTTATTATAAAGTTTGATATTTTTGTGTATGAAAAATATCCAGCAACTGGAAAAAATTCCCAAATTACCATTTATATAATGGCACACTGCTGCAAACATCCATAAAACATTACTTTAATGTAGCTGGAGTGGCATTTTATGATGTGACAGGGGAGTGAGCACAACTCATGTTTATTAGAGAGGCTCTATCTTTGGCGTGTGTGCGGCCGTGCGCGCTATTCTCTATGGAGGGAGGAGGGGTCACCTCCTCCTCCTCTCCAGCACACGGCGGTATGTCCGCACGGCGAGAACGCGGCATCTCTTACAGTATGTGTGATAGCTGGTAGGTTACCCCGTTTGCTCCCAGCATCAGGTGATACAGTCTATATTACCTGAGAGGTCCATAAGAAGGCATTTATTGGCCAGTGGTTTGTGATGAATGGTCGGTGTCCCGCGATGTCATCACTTCATTTCTGTCCCTTCGAAAGGCTCAGAAGTTGTGTTTTCAGTAGGAGTCTGCGTACAAAAAGACATAAGGGGTTAGCAATCATTCAGGTACTGCAACATGTGGACCACCAGTTAGAACAGGGCTGGACCTTGAGGGTGATGCCACACGTGGCGTTTTGAAACCGTTTTTGGTCCGTTTTTAAGCAGTCCGTTAAAAAATGCATGCGTTTTTTGAAAACACATCTGTTTTTTTTACAGGTTTAACCAATTATCTTAATAAAACTGGTCAGAAAAGGATGCGTTTTTGTTAAGACTGCTTAAAACGGACAAAACGGTTTCAAAACGCCACGGTGTGGCATCGCCAAGTCCAGGTCTCGGCTCCCATAATTCAAGTAATTGTGGGCGACATAACCATTTTACCCAAGCTAGTAAAATTTGATCACATTTATTTCATCATCTTTTATCTTATGACCTTTGTATAATCCTGGGTCACAGTCGGCGTCTCAGTCTTGTTGTTACAGTCGTCTCTGAATTTCCAAGCATGGTATTGAACGTACCTCAGCATCCGCTCACGATAGTGATACCTTCAGGGAGGAGACCACAGAGGAAGCAGCATTTGTCATTTTAGTTATCTTCACGTTCAGTTTAGATACTTTACCCCAGTGTATAAAGCAAAACTCCACATGAAATCCCGTCCAGGACCCCGGGCCGTCATATATACTGCCAGAGTGACAACTCTACTGTATTGAAAAGACTTCAGCCAAGGCTTTGACATAGGAGCTCTCACAAACAATACTAGGCTGCCGGAAAGCAAATATCGTCCTAACATTGGCCAAGAAAAGAAACTTTTGATCAAAGGCGTTGGGGGGGGGGGGGTGCTTCATGAAGGTTTTTTTGCTTTTGCTTTTTGTGAAAAACAATCATCCACTAAAGATATCCCAATAAGTGCTGTAGGTTCCTGTTTATTCAGCTAAAAATATACAACTGCGTGTAAGGCGAGTTTGTACAGGAAACTCGGTGCTAAACACATTACGCCAAGGTTACGCTGGAAATACGAAGTTACAATAATGATCTTTCTCGTACAGAAACAAAAGATTGAATTAATATTGATTCTTTCTGTGTCAGGTTAGGGGCCCAGAAAGTTGTGAAGGGAAGTATAAACTTTGTAAGAGGCGCACTTCATGTATAATTGGAAGTTGCTTACTTGGGAGTAGTGTAAATGATATTAATGTTAGTGATCTGAGAAATACAGTAAGGATGGGAATAAGGGAGATATCAACTCTCTGATATTTTAGATATTTTTTAGATTTAGTGAATAAAACTGTCGTTTTTATATACAACCCCAATGCTGACCTGTGTCTACGTGGTAACAGACCACAAAGAGGGCAGCATGGTGGCAGAGGTTGCACTACAGACCTTGCAGCGTGGGGTCCTGGGTTCAAGTCCCATTCAGGTCAACTGCAAAGAGTTTGTATGTTTCTCTGTGTTTATGTGGGTTACCTCCGGGTCCCCGTTTCTCCCACCCTCTAATACAGTGAGGGCAACCTTTTGAGCTTGGTGTGGTCAAAATTCGCCAAAAAAACCGAGATAACTCGGTGTGTGTCACCTTGACAAAAAAAGCATATTTGTGATATTTATAGTTTTAAAAACAAAATGTATACTATTTAACTTCTAAGGTACTTTAACCATGGATTGTCTGATTGATCCTACTATGGACTGCCATACAATCAGACAGGTGTGAAATTGCTTAGTACCTGCAAACTTCAGTCATGAAAGTTCACAGGTATAGCGAGGGCGCAGGTGCCGCTATCCGCATTCTTCATGCCCTCTTGGCATGGAAGAAGGTGTGCGGAGCAAAATAATCGCAATGTCTGGCAATTTGCAAGGCGTTGCGATTATTTCAGGTGCTGTACATCACAAAACTGACACACCAGCCTGATGACTGTCTTCTATCATACAGTGCATGACCTTACTCACTGTATGATGGGAGTTGTGTGTCCTCCCTCATCCCTGCTCTGAGCTGGTCAGTGTAGAGGTGCAGCTGCAGGGACATCACACAGGCAGCAGCAATGTGGCCCCTGAATGTGTTGCCATCCTACCCCCACACAACTATCAGGAGCTGCAGAGGAGCCTCCTGGATGTATGGCTGGGTCACTCTCCTGCTGTGCTGTGCTGATACCTGTGCTGACTGGAGACACTAGGCACAGCTCACACATGGGGAGGGCCGCCCGGGGAGAGGAGGTGGGGGGAGGGCTGGAAGCTCAGTGCAATCTCTCAGCCTCCTGGCTACTGCACCTGGTCATGTAGGATGAAACTTAATCTCAGGCAGCCGGCTGTCAGTGAAAATGGCTACGTGTGTCAGCACTGACACGCGTGTCATAGGTTAGCCATCACTGCTCTAATACATACTGGTAGGTTGATTAATTGTGAGCCCATTGGGGACAGGGATGATGTGACAAGCTCTGTGCAGAGCGCGTAATTGTGTGCGCTATATAAATAAGAAGTATTATTATTATTGTGTGTAGTGTCTAGTCTGGTCTGGCTCTGATACATTTAGGAAAGAAAGTTTCTAATCTTTAATTGACTATGGAACCTTCTATCATGGACAGTTTGCCCGGGTGAAGCATTTTTCCACTGCATATTACCAGCTCAACATCACTACGCTTGTTGTCTCTTGGTTTGGTTTGTTTTCCACTATAGGAAATACAATCCTGTGTCGCAGGTTTCATAGCGATACCACTCGGAGAGGCATGACAATCTAGTAGTACGCCTTGGCGCTATAGGTTCTAAAGTGGGCATGGAAATAAAATTCTCAGGGGGCATTCACACATAATATTAAAACCATGCGTCAGAATTCATGCGTTTTAGACACCTGTTCCCGTTCATATGCTGTTGGTGCTTTGAAGCAGCGAAACACGTGGTAAATGAAACACATGCGTCTAAAACCGTTTCATAACGGCACATGTGATCGCACCCTTAACTTTACACTTCCTATTGCTTGGCTCTTCTGGTCTAATATTAGAGTTCTAACTTTGTACATGGGATTGCAACTTGGGCCACGCCTACTTGTCTCCTAGTCAAGAGCCTTCGTAGAAGTTACACCCATTGCCTGCTTGTTATAAAAGTGTCTGTTTAACTCTTCCATAATGTGGATTTTTTTTTTGCCAACTATACTTTGTATATCACAAGGTTTGCATAAACTATAACTATACAGAGTGTCCTTAAAAGTAACAAGGAAACCCACGCCTGCAGCCACAGTAACCCTGATACAACTAAAATAGCATATGAGCGGCATCTATCCCTCCGCCGTAGTCTCCATCCCACCTCCGCTGTATAACTGAGATCCCTCACAGGTAGTTCCCGCCAGTCTATTCCTCATTTAGCTCACATTTATCATACTTTTTTTTGGTCTTGTTATATAAGTTCACCATGTCATGTCATTATGCAGTTGTTTTAGTGACATAGGTCTGCATAAGAGCTGTGGACACAAACACGGTAAACCCACACAACAATGTATTCAGGTATATAGCTCCACAAGTATAATATCATTCTGCAATAAGGGTTCAATTGCAACAAAGCTTTCTACGTTGCAGAACCTTCTGTGAAGCTGCAAAACATCCTTTCCATCCCCCGTAACATGAACTTGACCCTAGGTATCCTGAAACATTTATAGACAAGCTGTCACATCTTCTTACACAAACGCAGCCACTTCAGTCTAACCAACCTCGCAAACCACTCAGTAACCGAGATAGAATGGATAATAACTCTACGACCAAGGGGTTTTCCTTCAGTTTAGCTGCTTCTAGTACCGGGAGATCCTCAATTTACTTGCGTTTAAGTCTGAAAGCCTCAGATCTGTGGTTGATGAGAAATTTAAGTTCCCTTATCTTCTGTACAATAAGATCCCCTTATCATCTGTACAATAAGATCATCGCTATAAGGCCGGTCACAAGATTTGCAACAAGTGGGAGGCAACTCAACCGCCGCTAGCTAAAATAATGCAACCAACAAAGAAAAAGACAGCGAAAAAACAAACACCTGCAAAGTGAAGTGTGTTAATTCCCAACCGTAGCCTATAATTACAGGTTCTACTGTAAGACGTTATATGAAGAGTTGAGGAGCGAGAGACTAAATTCACAAGTGGTACTATTCCTGATTGGCCCATTTTTGTTAGTTGTCCAATATATGTGATACTTTGATGCTGAGATATGGCTCTTTTCTTTGCTATCACTCTATACTAGCCTCTTCCCCAATAGTAAAGGTGGTTAAATTCTACAAGTCCAGCAATTGTGAACAAAGGCGCCCTTGAATTTGGTACCAGGCGCTGCTCTCCTATTGTCTGGATCGAATCTCAGCCCAAAGCAAAGGTTGGAAATCCGTGCTGGTGTTTCTTGTTTCTTTCTTCTTGTATTTTGAGGGCTGGCACTTCTTTGGATAAATCCATGTAGCTGACATTTACCTGCATCAAAGCTGCTGCATAGATCAGATATTGGGATTATGGTAACTCAACCTCATATTATTTTATTTACCAGGAAATCTTTTAAAGGGCATCTACCGCCAGGTTGAAGGACTGTATGCAAATGAGCCTGAGGGGCTCCAGGCTCCCTCAGTGTTAATGGAGCCTGGAGCCCCACAGGCTCGTTTGCATACAGTCTTTCATCCTGGTGGCATTTCCTTTAAAAATAAGCAAAAAAATGTTTTACTCTAAATTAGCAATTTAAACAAGTCAACGTTCACCCACTAATCTGTACAATGTTGGCGCATATTAAGCCAGACTCTGTGGTAACCAATTATCTACAGCAATTTATTTAGGAAATTCTGCTGAAGTTGTGACTTCTGAGTTCATATTCCATTGAGCGATTAAAACCCGCAGAGGAGATGCTGCAATTAACCTAGCTGACCGTTGGTGTAGCTAATAATGGGAAGTGTTCTAGGCCACATCCTATAATCCCCAGATTGATGTTATACAAACAAGACAACGATGGAGAACAACACCTGCCTAACAAAATTGTGCAGACTGTCAGAGCAGCAGAGAAGTACAATTGAGAGGAAGTGAAATTATTACAAATTGTTATGTATTATATGGGAATCGTATAGTTATCTTGTGGGCGAGTTGTCATTTTTTCCATACCATCATGACCAATTAAAGGCAGAATATATAATAAGATTTCAAGTTCAAATACAATTTTCCCTCTGTTCTCCCACCTGTAATGATGTCACCCTCTGCATACCTTGAACCTTTTGCCCTTACTCTTCTTGATTAACATGACTCCTCTTGATTTAAGATTTCACCTGATTTTCTTCTTTGCTTTCCTACTTTGCACAAGCATCATATTAACAGCGACAAGACCATGTCAGCTGTTCAGAGTCCAACTATATTCTCCACACCTTAAGTATACAGTTAGGGAGGATGAGCCATGAGCTATTGATAACTCTGTGACATGAAGTTATTTAAAGGGATCCTGTAACCACATTTTGCACAAACTACAGCTAGTGCAGATTCCACATAGAGCCCTAGTACTAACTGAGACCTTCTTTTAGCTAAAAATTGTTCCCCTCTCATATGTTCCCATATATTCAATGTTATAATTTAACTGGTATCCAAGGATGTTATAGCAAGTTCAAGGGGTGTGGCCTCCTAAGGTGAATCCAGCATCTCCTCCCATGCTTTGTTTTCATGCAGCAGCAAGTCATGATAACCAGGGGAACATAATCGCCGTCCTTTAGCTCCAACATTCCAGAACTGTACACCAAGCAATATTCCATGACATCAAAGCATATCATATGCATGAAATCACAGCAGTCTGCACGGAGAGGAGTAAAAATCCATGCAGGCATGCTGTGTTTTTTATGTGGTCAGATATGTGCATGGGTACAGTTGCTAATGTTGAGAGACTAAAGCCTGTAAAATGTCAACATAGTCCACATGACATTAGTCATTCCGCTGACTCTATAGATACCTTGATACAGGCAATTTCTAACTCAGGCCACCGGAGAGATCTGCACTAATGGAACTTTCCCAGGGGAATATAAAGAGAAAATGTAAGAATGAGACAGATGAGAACGGACGCATGCACAGGACAGGGGAACGTTTAGTTCTTAGTAGTTTTTCTCAGTAAGTAACAAATTTAATACTGATAATACAACAAAACGTAGGGCTAGACTGGAGGAAGAGGGTGTAGTGCAAGTGGAAGGAAATTGTAGTATCAAAATTTAGAGAAGTGTAACTCGCTGTATGATATGGTGGGTGACTTCGCGTGGAGTCGTGACTCTGGTACAAGGTTGGCTGCATGGATGGAAAAGTCTGTAGGTGCAGAAGGACACATCCTACCTGAAGCCTCCAGATACCAGAGCTTTCCCAGCCATGAGCTCCGATTCACAATGAATCCAAACACAGGAGCCAAGGCAGAAGCTCAGCATCTGGGCTCGCTGAGTCAGCGAATAAGAAGCGGCTTCGTCTCTGTTACATGCGTGATAAAGGACTTTGAAAAACCTTAATAAGGGGATTGTCTCTCAGGAGCATCTCAAGCTGGGTGCCGAGCCGGACAATGTTGCGGAGGGGTGGGGGTGAATTCCTTGCCCTGCTAAAGTTATTAAGTTATTTTAACTGTTTCACCACACGCGGTTAAAGCCGACTATCTATCCTGTGATCTCCTCTCTAGCTGTAACTCTCCGGCAGAGATTAAAAAGTTCTCACATCTAATGGAATATTTAAAGGTTTTCCAAAAATCAATACAGTGTGGGTTCACACTGATGAAATATGGATGTGTTAACTAGAGTCATCTCTAAGCAAGGGCAATGTGGAGCATTTTAAAGGGGTTGCATCGAATTAAGCATTTATGCACAGAATACGGGATAAATATAGGGCAGCTCGGTGGCTCAGTGGTCAGCATTACAACCTTGCAGCGCTGGGGACCTGGGTTTCAAGTTCAGAGTCAACATCGCAACAAGTTGTGATGTTCTCTCAGTTTGGTGCGTGGGTTTCTCCGGTCCTCCAGTTTCCGCACCACACCCAAAACATACTGGTAGGGTGATTAGAGTTGTGAGCCCCATTGGGGACAGGGACTGATTTGGCAAGCTCTGTGCAGCGCTGTGTAACCTTTGTGCGCTATATAAATAAAGGAATTATTATTATTATATAAGGATGGTGTAAATGGCCATGATGCCAGCGTTTGGCAGAACCAGGGATTACAAGCCCTGAGACCCGCTCCATACCAGCAGGACTTTGGAGATAGCAGAGCTATATACTGTGCTACATTGACTTCTTTGGACTTTCAACCACAGAAGGTCCCATAATTGAAGCAGGTCAGGATCTTGGGGATTTAATCGCAGGGTCTTGGCGCGGACTCTCATGATATCTTTCCCCTCTGTCCTGTGATGTAAGTCCCACATGGCCTCTTTAAATGATAAAAGAGACTGATATTGTCAGTTGGGTTTATTGATTATACTATTGACTGATAAAGATATCATGTTTGCAGTCTTCGGCTATTTCTTCGACTATAGTCGGGTTGACTATTGATTAGATGTTTAAGTAAACCTTTCACCATGAAAATGCAGTGAAATCTGGATATGGTATGTTATAGATAATGCGAAGCTGGGCAGCAGATATGAGTATACACTGTAACAAAGATTATTATATCCTTTATATCTTGAGGGGGGGAAGAGGTTAATACTGGCAACCCCCAGTATTATGGGGAACCCACGACGTTATTGTTTCCTTGTAAAAGACGATGGTCTTGTTTTTTGAGCTGTGTTGAGTTGTATAATTGTCAGACATTGTTAGTAGTATTGGTCAAAACCCTAAGGGGGATTTCCACTGCTCCTAGGTCAGTTTTTCTGATTAAAAGCTGAAATGATTGCATTCTTGCAGTGTGCCCATGTGGGCGCGTAGAGGGTGCATATGCTGGGTGAGTTGGCGTGTGACAGGCCGTTCCTGCCCTTGTGCCTTTGTACTTGTAAAATATCTGTGAACTTTGTTCGCAGAGGTTTTTACCACCACTTATCATGGCTGGCGTATGTTTTGCACGGTGAAGCGCCGCCCAAAGGATACTTCGAACCCACCCCGCCTCTTGCCGCGTGTGCCAGCGTATGATAAATTACCACCTAAATGTCTGTTTCAGTAGATACATAGGAGAGAACATCAATATAAACATCAATATCGATTCAATATATCAATGTGTGATACATTGTTGCACATCAGCGTGGTCTTGCCCATTTGAAGCAGTAATCCATTGTTCAGAACTATTACAGAAATATTTCAGTAGTCGAAAGAGAACCGCAGCACAAGATATTGTTCTAATCTCAGGAAATCCAGATGATGTTCTGTAATGATAATAATAATCAGGAGGGTTTAAACTGTGAATGGAGATGTTTCTTTGTGTACGTAGAAAGCCTCGGAGCTAATTGAACGGAAGTTTAACTCAATGTAAGAATTTACAATTCTCCACTTAAGAAATTCCTCTAAAGAATTTAGGAAGTTGTTGACATTAAACAAGCTCTTTTTGACGTCCTCCTCCTAGTCTCCTTCTAACAAACAAGGCAAGTTTTAAGTAGTTTTATCCTTCATAGAAAGAGCTTATAGTAAGTGTTTTGTCTCTTTTTTTTTTCTACCATATAAGTACAAGTTCGTTATTATCCGATGACACTGCCTTCCTAATCACACAACACTGTGGAGGGTCATTACTAAGGGCCCGATTCGCGTTTTTCCCTCGTGTTACCTGAATATTTGCGACGAATTTCCCCTGAATTGCCCGGGATTTTGGCGCACGCGATCGTTGTGGCCATCGGCGCTGGCATGCACGCGACGGGGCGTGGCCGAACCCAGAACCCGACGGATTGCGAAAAACCGCCGCATTTAAAAAAAAATAAATCTGTCGCTGAGCTTGCACTTACTTTAACTCATGCCCGGCTGTGAACCCAGCGCGTTCCGATGCTTTCAGCGCAGCAGCAGCCCGCCTGGTGGACGCGGAGGAGAAGCTACCTTAATAAATCCAGTCGGACCCGAATCCAGGCCGCAGAGAAGCACCACTGGATCGCGAATGGACCTGTAAGTAAATCTGCCCCAATTGTGGATTGCTACAATAGCAATAGATTAGCATAGATAGCTATATCCGTGATGCTGTGATGAATAAAAGTTTCTGCCAAATTATAGTGGTATGTAGGGGGGGGGGGGGGCAGTGTATTACAGATGCGGTCACATGTACCGCTTTTTATCCGGCCCTCCAACGGTCTGAGAGAGACAATGAACGGCCCCCTATGTAAAAAGTTTGGGGACCCCTGCTTTAAATAGTAAAATTGGGAAGTGGTAGGCACAATAAAATGATTTGTACAGAAATACAAAGCTGTATCTGATATCAACCAATATCCACGGGGGGACTTTAGTGTTCAGGTTTTTTTTTTTAAACCCTATCATCACGCTGATATTATATGGTTTGTTAATGATCACACGAGTAGAGCTAGAACTTTGCTACCGCTATGGTTATCTCAGGAAGCAGCTTGTACAACTGGTGAGAAAGCGGCATCTCTGACAGTATGTGTGATAGCTGGTAGGTTACCCCGTTTGCTCCCAGCATCAGGTGATACAGTCTATATTACCTGAGAGGTCCATAGAGAAGGCATTTATTGGCCAGTGGTTTGTGATGAATGGTCGGTGTCCCGCGATGTCATTCACGTCTTTTCTGTCCCTCTGAAAGGCTCAGAAGTTTGTGTTTTCAGTAGGAGTCTGCATACAAAAAGAGATAATGGGTTACCAATCATTCAGGTACTGCAACATCTGGACCACCAGTTAGGACTCCACCTTGGTCTCGGCTCCCCATGATTGTGGGCAACATAACCATTTTACCCAAGCTAGTAAAATGTTATTACATTTATTTCATCAGCTTTTATCTTATGACCTTTGTATAATCCTGGGTCACAGTCGGCGTCTCAGTCTTGTTTCGTTACAGTCTGTCTCTGAATTTCCAAGCATGGTATTGAACGTAACCTCAGCATCCGCTCACGATAAGTGATACCTTCAGGGAGGAGACCACAGAGGAAGCAGCATTTGTCATTTTTAGTTATCTTCACGTTCAGTTTAGATACTTTACCCCAGTGTATAAAGCAAAACTCCACATGAAATCCCTGTCCAGGACCCCGGGCCGTCATATATACTGCTAGAGTGACAACTCTACTGTATTGAAAAGACTTCAGCCAAGGCTTTTGACATAGGAAGCTCTCACAAACAATACTAGGCTGCCGGAAAGCAAATATCGTCCCTAACATTGTGCCAAGAAAAGAAAACTTTTGATCAAAGGCGTTGGGGGGGGGGGGTACTGGGGGGTCATGAAGGTTTTTTTCTTTTTGCTTTTCTGCTGAAAAACAATTCATCCACTAAAGATATCCCAATAAGTGCTGTAGGTTCCTGTTATTCAGCTAAAAATATACAACTGCGCGTAAAGGCGAGTTTGTACAGGAACTCGGTGCTAAACACGTTACGCCAAGGTTTACGCTGGAAATACGAAGTTACAATAATGATCCTTTCTCGTTACTGAAATAAAAGATTGAATTAATATTGAATTCTCATTTCTGGTCAGGTTAGGGGCCCGGAAAGTTGTGAAAGGGAAGTATAAACTTTTGTAAGAGGCGCACTATCTTCCTTCATGTATAATGTGGAAGTGCTTTACTTGGGGAGTAGTGTAAATGATGTAAATATTAGTGATCTGAAAGTAAGGATGGGGATAAGGAGATAACAACTCTCTGATATTTTAGATATCTTTTAGATTTAGTGACACAACACATTGCTAATAAAACTGTCCTTTTTATATACAGCCCCAATGCTGACCTGTGTCTACGTGGTAACAGACTACAAAGAAGGCAGCATGGTGGCTGAGTGGTTAGCACTACAGCCTTGCAGCGCTGGGGTCCTGGGTTCAAGTCCCATCCAGGTCAACTGCAAAGAGTTTGTATGTTCTCTCCGTGTTTGCGTGGGTTTCCTCCGAGTCCTCCGGTTTCCTCCCACCCTCTAATACATACTGGTAGGGTGATTAGATTGTGAGCCCCATGGGGACAGGGACTGATGTGACAAGCTCTGTGCAGCGCTGTGTAATCTGTGTGCGCTATATAAATAAAGGAATTATTATTATTATTATTATTGTGTGTAGTTGTCTAGTCCTGGTCTAGCTCTGATACATTTAGGAAAGAAAGTTTCTAATCTTTAATTGACTATGGAACCTTCTATCAGGGGAAGTTGCCGCGGTGAAGCATTTTTCCACTGCATATTACCAGCTCAACATCATTACGCTTGTTTTCTCTTGGTTTGGTTTGTTTTCCACTATAGGAAATACAATCCTCGTGTCGCAGGTTATCATAGCGATACCACTCGGAGATGGCATGACAATCTAGTAGAACGCCTTGGCGCTATAGGTTCTAAAGTGGGCATGGAAAATAAAAAACTTCTCAGGGGGCATTCACACGTGATATTAAAACGCATGCGTCAGAATTCATGCGTTTTAGACACCTGTTTCCACGTTCCTATGCTGTTGGCTGCTTTGAAGCAGCGAAACACGTGGTAAAATGAAACAACATGCGTCTAAAACACGTGTCATAACGGCACATGTGATCGCACCCTTAACTTTACACTTCCTATTGCTTGGCTCAGTTTCTGGCTAAATATTAGATTGCTAAACTTTGTACATGGGATTGCAACTTGGGCCACGCCTACTTGTCTCCTTAGTCAAAGCCTTTCTAAAGAAGTTACACCCACTTGCCATGCTTGTTATAAAAGTGTCTGTTTTAAACTCTTCCTATATGTGGATTTTTTTTTTTTTTTTTTTTTGCCAAATGGTGCAACTAAACTTTGGCACATTGTACTTTGTATATCACAAGGTTTACCTATAAACTATAACTATATCAGAATGTCCTTTTAAAGTAATAAGGAAACCCACGCCAGCAGCCACAGTAACCCTGATACAACTAAAATAGCATATGGGCGGCATCTATCCTCCGCCGTAGTCTCCATCCCACCTCCACTGTATACACTGTATACCTCACAGGTAGCGTCCTCTCCTGTCTATTCATCATTTAGCTCACATTTATTATACTTTTTTTTGGTCTTATGTTATATATGTCCACCATGTCATATCATTATGCAGTTGTTTTGGAGTGACATAGGTCTGCATAAGAGCTGTGGACACAAAAACAGTAAACCCACACAACAATGGATTCAGGTATATAGCTCACACAAGTATAATATCATTCTGCAAGTAAAGGGTTCAATTGCAACAAAGCTTTCTACGTTGCAGAACTTCCTGTGAAGCTGCAAAACATCCTTTCCCATCCCCCCCGTAACATGAACTTGACCCTAGGTATCCTGAAACATTTATAGACAAGCTGTCACATCTTACTTACACGATAAGCCCACTTCACAGCCTACCAACCTCGCAAACCACTCAGTAACCGAGATAGAATGGATAATAAATCTACGACCAAGGGGTTTTCCTTCAGTTTAGCCGCTTCTAGTACCGGGAGATCCTCAATTTTCTTGCGTTTAAGTCTGAAAGCCTCAGATCTGTGGTTGATGAGAAATTTAAGTTCCCTTATCTTCTGCACAATAAGATCATCGCTATAAGGCCGGTCACAAGATTTGCAACAAGTGGGAGGCAACTCAACCGCCGCTAGCTAAAAATAACTGCAACCAACAAAGAAAAAAGACAGCGAAAAAAACAAACACCTGCAAAGTGAAGTGTTAATTCCCACACCGTAGCCTATAATTACAGGTTACTACTGTAGGACTGTTATATGAAGAGTTGAGAAGCGAGAGACTAAATTGACAAGTGGTACTATTCCCTGAATGGCCCATTTTTGTTACCGTAGTTTTCCAATATAGTGATATTACTTTATGCTGAGATATGGCTCTTTTCTTTGCTATCACTCTATACTACAGCCTCTTCCCCAATAGTAAAGGGGTTAAAATTCTACAAGTCCAGCAATTGTGAACAAAGGCGCCCTTGAATTTGGTACCAGGCGCTGCTCTCCTATTGTCTGGGATTGAATCTCAGCCCAAAGCAAAAGGTTTGGTAAATCCGTGCTGGTGTTTCTTGTTTCTTTCTTCTTGTATTTTGATGGATGGCACTATTTTAGATAAATCCATGTAGCTGACATTTACCTGCATCAAAGTTGGTGCATGGATCAGATATTGGGATTATGGTAACTCAATGTCATATTATTTTATTTACCAGGACATTTTTTAAAGGGCATCTACCGCCAGGATGAAGGACTGTATGCAAATGAGCCTGAGGGGCTCCAGGCTCCTTTGGTGTTAATGGAGCCTGGAGCCCCTCGGGCTAGTTTGTGTACAGTCTTTCATCCTGGTGGTATTTTCCTTTAAAAATAAGCAAAAAATGTTTTACTCTAAACTAGCAATTTAACAAGTCAACGTTCACCCACTAACATGTACAATGTCGACCAGCCCATTTTAAGCCAGATATTAAGTCACAACTTATCTACAGCAAGTTGTTTAGGAATTCTGCTGAAGTTGTGACTTCTGAGTTCATATTCCATTGAAACGATTAAAACCCCCAGGAGGAGGAGCTGCAATTAACCTTAGCTGACCGTATGGGTGTAGCTAATAATGGGGAAGTGTTCTTATGCCATATCCTATAATCCCCAAGATTGTAATGTCATACAAACAAGGACAACGATGGAGAACAAACACCTGCTGTAACAAACATTGTGCAGAGCGATAGAACAGCAGAGAAGTACAATTTAGAGGAAGTGACAATTATTACAAATTGTTATTGTATTATATGGGAATCGTAT
Source organism: Engystomops pustulosus (assembly GCA_019512145.1). Classification (NCBI taxonomy): domain Eukaryota; kingdom Metazoa; phylum Chordata; class Amphibia; order Anura; family Leptodactylidae; genus Engystomops; species Engystomops pustulosus. Next base: position 119,482 of record WNYA01000102.1, read on the forward strand.
AGTTATCTTGATGGGGGGAGTTGTCTATATTCATTTTTACAGTACCATTCCATGACCAATTATAGGCAGAATAATATAATAAGATTTAGTCCCTCAGTTCAAATACAATTTTCCCTCTGTTCTCCCACCTGTATATATGTCACCCTCTGCATACCTTTCATACCTTTTGCCCTTACTCTTCTCTGATTAAAATAGACTCCTCTTGATTTTAAGATTTCACCTTTCTGCTTTCCTACTTTTGCACAGCATCATATGAACAGCGACAAGACCATGTCAGCTTGTTCAGAGTCCAACTATATTCTCCACACCTTAAGTATACAGTTAGGGAGGCTGAGCCATGAGCCCTTATTTATAACTCTGTAACATGAAGTTATTTAAAGGGATCCTGTAACCACATTTTTCACCAATACAGTTAGTGGCAGATTCCCATAGAGCCCTAGTTACTAACTGAGACCCTTCTTTTAGCTAAAAATTGTTCCCCTCTCATATGTTCCCATATATTCAATGTTATAATTTAACCTGGTATCCAAGGATGTCTATAGCAAGTTGAAGTGGGTGTGGCCTCCTCAGGCTGAATCCAGCAGCTCCTCCCCATGCTTTGTTTTCATGCAGCAGCAATGTCATGATACCAGGGGAACATAATCGCAGGTCCTTTAGCCTCCCAACATTCCGGAACTGTACACCAAGCATATATCTCATGACATCAAAGCATATCATATTGCATGAAATCACAGCAGTCTGCACGGAGGGGAGTAAAATCCATGCAGGCATGCTGTGGTTTTTTATGTGGTCATATATGTGCATGGGGTACAGTTTGCTAATGTTGAGAGACTAAAGGACCTGTAATAATGTCAACATAGTCACATGACATTAGGTCATTCCGCTGACTCTATAGATACCTTGATACCAGGCAAGTTTCTAACTCAGGCCACCGGAGATCTGCACTAAGGAACTTTCCCAATGGGATATAAAGAGAAAATGCAAGAATGAGACAGATGAGAGACGGACACATGCACATGGACAGGGGGACGTTTAGTTCTTAGTAGTTTTCTTCCAGTAAAGTAACAGATTTAATACTGGATAATACACAAAACTGTAGGGCTCAGACTGGAGGAAGAGGTGTAGTGCAGGTGGAAGGAAATTGTAGTATCAAAATTTAGAGAAGTGTAACTCGCTGTATGATATGGTGGGCGACTTGCGTGGGAGTCGTGATCTGGTAACAAAGGTGGGTGGCATGGATGGAAAAGTCTGTAGGTGCAGAAGGACATATTAGTAAATATTATCACATCCTACCTGAAGCCTCCAGATACCAGATCTTCCCAGCCATGAGCTCCGATTCACAATGAATCCAAACACAAGGAGCCAAGGCAGAGCTCAGCATCTGGGCTGCGGCTGAGTCACGGAATAATAAGCGGCTTGTCTACTGTTACATGCTGGATAAAGGACTTTTGAAAACCTTAATAAGAGGGATTGTCTTCTCAAGGAGCATCTCAAGCTGTGCCGAGCCGGGACAATGATGCGGAGGGGTGGGGGTGCACATTCCCTTGCACGCTGCTATATTATCTAATAATATTTAACTGTTTCACCACAGCGGGTAAAGCCGCTATCTAGTCCTGTGATCTCCTCTCTAGCTGAACCTCTCCGGCAGAGATTAAAAAGTTCTCACATCTAATGGAATATTTAAAGGTTTTTCCAAAAATCAATACAGTGTGGGTTCACACTGATGAAATATTCAGGGATGTGTTAACTAGAGTCATCTCTAAGCAAGGGTCAATGTGGAAGCATTTAAAGGGGTTGCATCGAATTAAGCATTTATGCACAGAATACGGGATAAATATAGGGCAGCTCGGTGGCTCAGTGGTCAGCATTACAACCTTGCAGCGCTGGGGACCTGGGTTCAAGTTCCAGAGTCAACATCTGCAACAAGTTTGTATGTTCTCTCCATGTTTGCGTGGGTTTCCTCCGGGTCCTCCAGTTTCCGCCCACACTCCAAAACATACTGGTAGGGTGATTAGATTGTGAGCCCCATTGGGGACAGGGACTGATTTGGCAAGCTCTGTGCAGCGCTGTGTAACCTTTGTGCGCTATATACATAAAGGAATTATTATTATTATTATATAAGGATTTGGCAGAACCAGGGATTACAAGCCTTGAGACCCGCTCCATACCAGCAGGACTTTGGGGCAGAGCTATATACTGTGCTGCATTGACTTCTTTTGGACTTTCAAACCACAGAAGTCCCACTAATTTGAAGCAGGTCAGGATACTTGGGGGATTTAATCGCAGGGGGTCTTGGCCGTCAGACTCTCATGATATCTTTCCCCTCTGTCCTGTGGATGAATGTCACATGGCCTCTAAATGATAAAGAAGAGACTGATATTTGCAGTTGGGTTTATTTGATTATTACTATTGTACTGTATAAAGATATCATGTTTGCAAAGTCTTCGGCTATTCTTCGACTATAGTCGGGAGACTATTGATTAGATGTTAAAGTAAACCTTTCACCATGAAAATGCAGTGAAATCTGGATATGGTATGTTATAGATAATGCGAAGCTGGGCAGCAAGATATAGAGTATACACATTGTAACAAAAGATTATTATATCCATTTATATCTTGAGGGGGGGAAGAGGTTAATACTGGCAACCCCCAGTATTATGGAGGACGCACTGCGTTATTGTCCTTGTAAAAGACGATGGTCTGTTTTTCGAGGTGTGTTGTTGTAATAATTGTCAGAATGTTTAGTAGTATTGGTCAAACACTAAGGGGGAATTCACTGCTCCTAGGTCAGTTTTCTGATGTGAAATAATTGCAAATTCTTGCAGTGTGCCCATGTGGGCGTAGTGGGTGCAGATGCTGGGTGAGTTGGCGTGGACAGGCCGTTCCTGCCCTGTGCCTTTCTACTTGTAAAATATCTCTGAACTTTTGTTCGCAGGTTTTTACACCACTTCAGGCCTGGCGTAGTTTTGCACGGTGACAGCGCCGCCCAAAGGATGCTTCAAGAACCCCCCACCTCTTGCCGCCGTGTGCCAGCGTATGATAAATTACCACCTAAATGTCTGTTTCAGTAGATACTAATAGGAGAGAACATCAATATAAACATCAATATCGATTCAATATAGCAATGTGTGATACATTGTTGCACATCAGCGTGGTCTTGCCCATTTGAGCAGTAATCCATTGTTCAGAACTATTACAGAAATATTTCAGTAGTCGAAAGAGACCGCAGCACAAGATTGTTCTAATCTCAGGAAATCCAGATGATGTTCTGTAATGATAATAATAATCAGGAGGGTTTAACTGTGAATGGAGATGTTCTTGTTTGTACGTAGAAACCTCGGAGCTCATTGAACGGAAGTTTCTACTCAATGTAAGAATTTACAATTCTCACTATAAGAAATTCCTCTAAAGAATTCTAGGAAGTTGTTGACATTAAACAAGTCTTTCTGACGTCCTCCTCCTAGTCTCCTTCTAACAAACAAGGCAAGTTTTAAGTAGTTTTATCCTTCATAGAAAGAGCTATAGTAAAGTGTTTTGTCTCTTTTTTTTTTTTCTACCGATATAAGTACAAGATCTGTTATTTCCGATGGACACTGCCTTCCTAATCACACAACACTGTGGGGGTCATTTGCTAAGGGCCTGATTCGCGTTTTCCCGTCGTGTTACCTGAATATTTCCGATTTGCGCCGATTTCCCCTGAATTGCCCCGGGATTTTGGCGCACGCGATCGGATTGTGGCGCATCGGCGCTGGCATGCACGCGACGGGGCGTGCAGAACGAAAAAAAGAAAATCTGTTGCGGAGCTTGCACTTACCTTCACTCAGCCCGGCTCGGTGAACTCCAGCGTGTTCCAATGCTTTTCAGCGCAGCAGCGCCACCTGGTGGACGGTGTGGGAACTAGCTTAATGAATCCCGGCCGGACCCGAATCCAGCGCAGAGAACGCGCCGCTGGATCGCGAATGGACCGGGTAAGTAAATCTGCCCCAATGTGGCTATTGCTACATAGCAATTGATATAGCATAGATATAGCTATATCCGTGATGCTGTGATAGAAAAGAGTTTGCCAAATATAGTGTTAATGTAACCAAAGAATAGGTCCTAAATATTAGATTGGTTGGGGTACATCAAACAGCACCCCTACAGATCAACTATTGCTGCATAGAGAATGGAGAAGAGAGCAGACAGCTCAGTTCTTTGTGTAGTGGTCATTACAGGTAACTGCATATCAGATCCCATTTATGGAAGCCACGCTGTAGTGCTTTAGTTTAGCCTCTCCTGTCCCAGAAACCTCTTTAGGGAGGCATTGCAGTGCCTATCTATATCGGGTAAATAATGGACCCTCTGAGGTTATATCCAATTCCCCAAGCCCTTGTGAAATGTCTCTATAAGATCATGGAGTGTGTGGATAGTGGATAAGTTTCTATTGTTGCACAACCCCTTTAAAGTGTCATTGAGGAGGACAGCAGAAGCCAGAAATCAAAAGCGATCCCCATTGTGATGTCTCACATTAATATTACAGTCAGGAGAAGGTCTTGGTGGCTCAGAAATAGATACAATATAAACAAAGGACATTGTAGAAACACGTTAAGGCGTCACATAGGTTTAAATATACCACAGAATATACGTCTCCTCTCTGTGCACAATGCAAGGAACTATAAATTGTGATGGAAACAGGAGTCTGGTCAACAAAAGTGCAAGTAAGAAATATCGTGACCCAGTTTTATCACTGACAACAGAAAGGTCACAGCCCTCGGCAAACAAAGCTTCCAAGTACTGCGGAAATTGACCTAAATTTTTAACCACTACCTGACCTGCAGTTTACATAATAGGCAGCAATAAAAGCAGACAATTGCTTCTTTGTCTCTTTGTTTTGATTATTTTTTTAGAGTTGTGATGTTTTGGGGGATGAAGCAGAATCTCTACAAAATGGATACAAGTCAAAATGAATAATTCTGCCCCATTTTTAGGCTTTCTATTGATACATTCACTGTTTAGTAACCAGGATCAGGTTCGGAAGGTCTTGGTGAAATAGGCCATAATGTAATAGAAATGTGCAGAAGGGACCATCCTGTGTTATTCTTCATTGGCTTATTCATTATCAAAAATAGACTTCATCTTCACTAGCGCGTACACCCTCCTCCTAAGCCAGTGATGGCAAACCCTTTAGACGCCGAGTGCCCAAACTACATCCAAAACCCACATATTTTTCACAAAGTGCCGATGCGACAGTTTAAACAGTAACTTATTACTCCCTGCTCTGTCACATGTTTTAAATTGTATAGGCACCTTTGGACACCAATACAGTAGAAAGAAGGAGAAAAAACTTTGGTTATCATTGTAGCTTCCTTCTAGGGTTCTGGGCTGCCTGGGACTGCAAGAGGCCTTGAGTCCTGTCTGGCGGAGTCTGCGGTGGGGTGATGGCACAGGTGCCCATAGAGAGGGCTCTGAGTGCCACCTCTGGCACCCGTGCCATAGGTTCGCCACCACTGTCCTAAGCTTTACCAAGCCTAACGTCTGATGATTACAACCAGTGGCTAGCCTATCTCGACTTATGTAAAGCTAAAATCTGCAGAATATTGGATCCCAATCTGTGCATTCGGTGGTTTGTTAGAGGAGGGCCATTGCATCTAACAGAGCATAGATTAGTTTTATATAAGTGGATATTTAGGGGTGGTTAGAGCAAACTGGCTTATAGCTAAAAGTCAGCACTCACTATATTTGATCACTGTACATACACTAAGAATAAAGTGATACAAATTCAGACTGTTTCCCTTTGTTTAGGGCAGAATTAACAGGAATCCTTTGGTATATGTGACCAGGTAGGACCCTCCTCAGATTAGTGGCCTGTATTCAGATAAACATATGAAGACATATCTACCCCTAGCCTATCTTTATGGGTATGATGCTCCCACTCACCTAGAAAAGATACCACTTTCTTCCCTATCCATGAGGGAGAGATAGGAACTAAATAAAGAGAATTTAGAAAATCACAAGACTTAAAGTTTAGTCAAGAATTTTGCAGCACATATGGGTTTCCAGCAGAGCGGTGGAACATGGCACACAGTAGATTAGCCTTCATCTATGTATCAGCATGGCTTTGATGTACCGTATATACTCGATTATAAGCCGACCCGAGTATAAGCCGAGACCCCGCCCAGCCCCTGTAGAAGGAAAAAAAATAACACGGTACTCATCTTTCCGACGTCCCCCATAAGTCCTCTTCTGTCTCAGACAGAAGAGGACCTACGGGTGACGTTAGAAAGGAGAGTTTTGTCTTTATTTTTTTAGTTGACTCGAGTATAAGCCGAGTTAGGGTTTTTTGAGCACAAATTTTGTGCTGAAAAACTAGGCTTATACTCGAGTATATAAGGTATTTCCATCTTCTTACTATGATGCAACCATTGGTCATCCAAAAACAGGAAAGCATCCAACTTATTGTAGTTCACATAGGCCCATATAATGTATAGATCATATCATAGATGCCTATACATTGCCACGGGTGTTGGTGGTGAGTACCGTAATCCGGCTTCATGGTGGGGAAGAGCGTAGACTTCAATCTTGATATGGAGAAACCCTAGACACACTGATCCAGTCTTTTATCCAAAACCATTGGCTAAACGAAAATATTACTCATTTCATAAAGTTACTGTACAATCTAAAACAGGACTTTTACATTTTCCCATTATGGGGGTCATTTACTAAGGGCCCGAATCGCGTTTTTCCGACGGGTTATTCCGAAAATTTCCAATGTGCGCCGATTTTCCCTGAATTGCCCCGGGATCAGATTGTGGCGTATCGGCGCCGGCATGCACGTGACGGAAATTGGGGGGCGTGGCCGTATGAAAACCGGCCGCATTCGGAAAAACCGCCACATTTAAAAAAAAAAAAGAATTGTCGCTTGACACGCGCTTACCTGCACCCACGATAGGACGGTGAACTTCAGCGCAGCAGCGACACCTGGTGGACATCGGAGGAACTACCTTAGTTAATCGCTGGAAGACCCGAATCCTCCACAGAGAACGCACCGCTGGATCGCGAATGGACCGGGTAAGTAAATCTGCCCCACAGTGTTTTACAGATACAGATACCTTCATCTTATGTATCCATGTGGAGTGCTGTTTGGTAGAGAACCCACAGGAACCCTCATCTCATCAATAATATTAAAGGGGTTGGGCAAAATTCCAAATTTCACCAGGGTAAAAACAATGCCCATATAAGGTCACCACCTATAATGTACTTACCCTAGTAAACTTTGGATCAAGTGACCCACCTACAGCCATTTTCAGGACCTCACATGTCATTACTGAATGCATGCCTCCTCCCTCAACACCGCTCCCATGTCACTGACTAGAAGGTTGTGCTAAGGAGGAGGTGTGCATTAGCTGTAGTGAGCCCCCCTCACTTGCCAGATGTGTTGTGGGAAATACCAGAAGTCCCCAAATTGTCCTGGCAAAACGTCAAATTTTATCTGGGTAAGTACAATGTGGGTGATCTTTAAAGGAACACTCCAGGCAAAGTTGTTTCATTGAATTATTACTTGTGCAGGACTCCCGGTTCTAGTAAGTTCCTAGGAATACAATTAATATGAGCCATGCTCCCCCCTTCAGGCCCTGCCCAGTGTATTATTTAATACATTACCTTTGACTGGTGTCCCTTTAAGGGAATTGTATTTTCTTTGTTAAACTCTGGTAATTGTGGCCAGCCCTTTTAAGCTGGGAATGTACCATCACACAATCCTGATAAACCATTAACATTTAATCATAGATCTAGACACCATGACTGTGGTATCTTCTTATATTTGTTATACATGGCCTCCTTCCTTCTAAAATCAACTTTTAAAATGATTCTAATGAGACGGAAGGGATCGGGGGGGGGGGGGGGCCCCAGGGAAAAAAAATATGAGAAGATACCACAGTCGCAGTGTCTGGATCTATGAGTAATGTCCATGGATTTTATTTGTAGATTTACTTTAAACTGGAAGCCACTGAAAATTCCCTCTGGATTACGTAGTTCCTTTCTGAATTCACCAGGTAATCTGTAGTGTGACAACCAGGGTCAGCTCCAGGTTTCAATAGGCCCTTGGGCGGCAGGGCCTCAGTGGGCCCTTTTGCAGTAAACTCACATGGCCGCATCAAAAATTCAGAAACTAAAATATTCTAATTATCCTTAGATAATTAGACAAACAGCCTCTTCATGGGTATTTTATATAAGCCCCCCTATGGATTCATTAGATACAGCCCCCTTCGCCCCATGGATTCCTTATGTACAGCATTATGTGGGCCCCCCCAGCAGCTCTGGGCCTTGGCAATTGCCCAGGTTGAACCAGTGCTGGCGCCGACCCTGGTGCCAGCTCCTATGTCTAGAAGTAGCCTGACATTGGGTAAGAATTTGCATGATGTTAGACGATCTAGTGGATCCTCAAATTCTCATAAACCTCATATAAATAAGCAAAGTAACAAAGATGCCGGTGCTGTGGCCAGAACTTCTTTTGCTACTGTCAGCTTACAACTCAGGATCTATTTAAAAGCCGCAGCCTCTTATTTTAGATGCATACATGATAATCACCAGTCCCGACCCAAATATTTACCAAGGGAGCAGTGGAGTGAAATTCCTAGTATAGTGCATGCCTTGTCCTGGAAGATGTGACCAATATACCTACACCTTCCAGCAGACCACTAGGACCATAAGCTCATTATTACAGTAATATGAATGATATTTTAGGGAAAGTCTTTAGGTTATTTGTCGTGTTCACTCCCCACCTGATGCTACTACTATCTGCAGTGTGTATGGTCAGTATGTAATAGACTCTAGAACACTATAGTTCCTAAATGTTTAACCTGACGTTGCTCACTCTTTATAAGCTAAGTGATACAATTAACTATTTTTCATAACTATTTTAACACATTAAACTTGCATCCCCCATGTAAAAATCAGAAGCCGGACATGACCCCCAAACGTCTCAAATGTCATCACTTTCCGTATGAGATTAGAAACCCTTTTATATCTCTCACCTGCTGCTGTCCGACACATCCTGTGCAGCCTGCGGCCAGCCTGGCACTTATCGTCACTACGAAAAACTTTTGTATTCTGGCAAAAACAGTCTGGAATGCGGAGACGTATAAAGAATGCAGGATTGTAGAAGTGTATCCACGCGCCGGCAGACGGCTGAGACACCGCGAGGAAGTATTACTGCTGCTTGTGAACGTCTGCAAGACGCCGAAGGCACAGGAAGGAAGAGGAGGGAAGCACAGAGGCCGATCACATGAAGAACTTAAAAATATCCACTCTGATGCATTAAAATAAAATAGAGGTGTTAGAAAGTACGGTAACCAATGGCTCTGAAGGAACCGTGGCTTTGCTCCTACTCACTTAAATAGTTGATCAATTACAGTACCCCCAATGGACAGAGCCAGGTGATCCTTGAAGAATCCAGGTGTTAGGGCCCCAATAATCTTATGCTGACCACCAATCCCCTTGATACTCAATATTGACAGGCTCCTAGCCTCCAAAAAAACCTTTAAATTAATAACAGCTGAATTGTGCAGTTCCCTTTAATTTACAAAAGTTGCATGAGAGTAGAAAATGATTTATCATTTGGGCCGCTATTGTCTATTGGATGTGTCTGGAATGTCATGAGATTGTATGCTTCAAAACAACCGGACACCTTATTTTTTTACTTTATTTTTAAATACAGGCGGTCCCCTACTTAAGAACATTAAGTTCTTAAGACTTACATACAACCCCTAGTTACAAACGGACCCCTGGATATTGGTAATTTATTGTACCTTAGTCCTAGGCTACAATAATCAGCCATAACAGATATCACAGGCGTCTGTAATGAAGCTTTAGTGTTAATATTGATTCTTATGACAACCCAACATTTTTAAAATCCAATTGTCACAGAGACCAAAAAAGTTCTGGCTGGGATTACAATGATAAAATCTACAAATTCAACTTAAGAACAAACCTACAAACCCTATCTTGTACGTAACCCAGGGACTGCCTGTATTCATATTAAAATTGGCTGTTCCATTGTTACATATGTATTCTATGGATAGTTCAGTGTATAGCAATGTGCACCTCCACCTAATGAGTGCTCCACATGTTCAGTCACTCTTCCACATCTCTGGATGGTGACTCTTTGTTTACCGCAGGGCAGCCAATAGAAATGGATTTTTGCCCTGTTTGTCGGGGAAGGAGCAGACCCTCTCCAGTGGTATAGCAGCAAAGCTGAGAGGACTCCCTTTATATAGAAAGTGAGAAGTGTATATATTGTGGGGGGAAAGAAACCGATTCAGTCCGATAATCAGCAGCAACAATAAGGAGAACACCTGGAAGAAATGATAAATGATATTTTTGTATTTTTTGTTATGTATGTTTTCAACTTATGGTTTTTGCTTATAGTATGGAAGTGATTCATAGGATGTGTAGCACAACTGACCTTTTTGTTTGAGAATCTAAATCCTCCTCTGGCACTAGGCTACTGCCTGTCATTCATGATACCAGACCTAGTTATGGACATTTGGCTTCACCCTCGCATCTAGTTTGATACATCCTACATAGACGTCTGCTTTTCCTATCTTGCCATGCCTCCATGGAGTAAAGGGTTTATACCACTGGTGGATATTTTTGTGAAAAAGCTCAAAAAAGTGCTGCTAACCTCACTATCTCTCTGCTGCTCCTGTTCCAAAGCCACCAGCTCCTTATTGGCTTCTTCCTCCTGGTCCCATCCTGACACACAAGAGGTGGCCTCCCTATTAACTCCAGTATGAGGTTCTAGACTCCCTGCTCATCCAATCACTGCTCACCTATTAGCCAACGATGGACTAAGTAGATGAGCCTAGGAAGTAGAGACCTGTAGTTATATGTTAAGCATCAGAAAAGGAGTAATGAGGTGAAGTTCCCACTCTAAACCACTTCACAAGTAAAACACGCCTACTGGAGAGCCCCTTTAAGACAAGGACCCTCGTAGATCCTGCAGTACAAATCCAGTCTTTTACCTGCTCCCATGAACAAGTCTTGTTTACACAGGATTTCATCACAGACATCAGTTCCTTAGCCACGACAAGTTAAAGCCTTTTATCGAGTCATTTATTTTGGATCAATTTCAAACCTTCATAAAAGACACCCATTGTCTCCCAACCGGAAGAAGCGCATGTCCGCAGTGCACACTGCTCCTATCCCGGGGCTGTTTTCTAAATAAGCCATGTATTCTTTTAGTGCAATGGAAGTCTGCATAATGATGAACTGTTGGGCACTTTGTGTGGGTTCCCATGTTAGTTGTGCCAACCCAAAACCTGTTGATGATTAGGAAATATGTGACTGTGATGCCGTGCGCTGAGGAATTATCCTAGCCCTAAACACTGTTTCACTTCCAACAGGCGTATCGTTTTTCCATCCTGATTACTCCATTACTAGACATACCATATAATAATATGGTATAGAAGCAGAGGCTGGATAAATACATACATACCTCTAGTAGTCCAGTTAACCTCTTGACTTTCCTGAAGATATTTTTATTTTACTATATTTCTATGATGGGATTTTCCCTGTATTGCAATGGTGTGGACCCAATGGGGCACATTTACTTACCTGTCCAATGCAGTTCACCGAGAGTTCCTTATCCGACAATAATGCACATCTGTCGCGATTCACTAAGATCGTGCGCCCCATAATCCTGCATGTGTCGCTTCCCCGCTCTGACAGAGTTCACCATCTTTTTAGTGGTGCATGTAAGGGCTTGGGCTTGCAACACAATTTGAAAGTTAAATCCCGCACTCGGTTCGAATTAGTCGGATCATCCAACGCCACACCCCCCAATTTGTGTTGCATGGAAGCCAACGCGGCAGCGCCACAAAAGGATGGCGTTCGCCAAATTCCTAGACACCTGTTAAATACCTGTCCAAGCTGTGCAATGCCCGAAAAAAGTTCAAAGTCCGACGAAAGTGATTAACGCAACCCTTAGTAAATGAGCCCCAATGTGTCACCAAACTGGTTTGACTTTTTGATGATCCTTAGGAAGTGGTCCTCTGGTTTTTACCCTTTAATCACCAGGTGACTCCCTCTTGGAGTAATGTTTGTAATGGTTCAACCGGCTGAGTAAAGAGACACTGGGGGTCATTTACTAAGGGCCCGATTCAAGTTTTTGCGACGGGTTAACCGAATATTTCCATTTTGCGCCAATTTTCCCTGTATTGCCCCAGGATTTCGGCGCACGCGATCGGATTGTGGCGCATCGGCGCTGGCATGCACGCGACGGAAATCGGGGGCGTGGCCATACGAAAACCCGACGGATTCGGAAAAAACGCCGCATTTAAAAAAAAAAAAAGTGTCGCTGGACACACGCTTACCTTCACTCAGCCCGGCTTGGTGAGATCAGTGCATTCCGAGGAACTTCAGCGCAGCAGCGACACCTGGTGGACGTCGGAGGAACTACCTTAGTGAATCGCCAGAAGACCTGAATCCACCGCAGAGAACGCGCCGCTGGATCGCGAATGGACCGGGTAAGTAAATCTGCCCCAGTGTTTTGTGGCATCTAGGTAGAGGCCAAGGTCAGGGTAGGTGATCTATGTGTGTAATCGCTAATCCAGGCAACAGGACAGATTCAAAGCCAAATGTCAAACATAGATAACTAGAGGATAGAAAGCATTTATGGGAATCAGAGAGGACTAGAAACCTAAATAGCTTAGGCCATTTCCCATGGGGTACAGATGCCATATATAATCAGGGTTATAGGCTGTGGACAAATCTAATGTGCATGCACAGAAGTGACAACATTAGTAGCAGGAGATTGAACAATGGGGACTGTGACCATCGCAATGAGCAACATGCTGATGCCTTGGTACCAAAGGTAATTTCTTGTCTAGTAGATTGCAATGATCCAGCTATTGGGCGCCCTCACCATGGGCAGGTATGGATTGTTGCTAACTCCATCAACATGGGCTTTTCTGACAGATTTCTAAACTTCAGAGAACATTGGGGCTCATTTACTTACCCGGTCCTGTCGTGATCCAGTGGCGCGTTCTCCGACGAGGATTCGGGTCTTCCGGCGATCCACTAAGGTCGTGCGCCGATGTCCACCAGGTGTCGCTGCTGCACCGAGGTCCACCGGAGTTGACCATCCTATTCCTGGTGCATGTGAGTGTGTGTCAAGCGTCACTTTTTTTTTTTTAATAGCACGATCTTTCCAAATCCGTCGGGTTTTCCGACGGCCACGCCCCCGTTTTTCGTTGCATGCAAGCCGGCGCGGATGCGTCACAATCTGATCGCGTGCGCCAAAAACCCGGGGGAATTTGGCGCAAAACGGTAAAATTCTGAAAACCCAGCGGAAAAACGCGACCCTTAGTAAATCTACTTTACTTCTAAAGGATTTTCTCTATTTTGTGCTGGAGTTGGTATAATTAGTCATGCCAACAAGCTTCAATATAAGAAAAGACATTAATGTCTTCAGTACAATATCCCTCACATGCCTCAGCGCACTGTGGCGCAGCAGAAAATTCAGCCCGCCACAACTGTGGCGGGAAAGACTCAAGCTCCGCCCTCTGGCGCGAAACTCTCCCGCGCTGCAACGCCAGCGAGAGCCCACGAGGTACCTCAGAGTCAGCGCAGCCGCCATCCAGCATCAAAGAGGTTAATCGGCCATCTTGGATTTCTCCACGTGCTGTCTCCTGTCCTGCCGACATGCCGCACAGCCTCCGAGATGAAGAACCAAGTGTCGCATGGCTTGCCCACGAGCCTCGGGCCCCTTCCTCTGCTGCACCGCTTACTGCTGTCTCCTGTACGCAGTCTCCAATGGCGGATTCTCCACAGTGGCTGCCTCCTCCGATTCCGGACCTCCTGAGGACCACCACGGATGTGAGTACCATGGCCCCCAGGGCCTATATCACAGTGACTGTTACTATATCTCCCTTAGCCCCGGCTGGGGTACAGTCCGGCCTCCCTGCAGAGGGCCAACATCTCCCCATTGGAGCAGCCTCTCCCCCATAGCAGCCTCTCCCTCATCATTTCTTGCCAACACCACCCTGCTGGAGACCTGCCAGGCTGTAGGACAGCCCTCCGGTTCCCCATACCAAGCACCGTGACACTAGCCTAGGCCGCAACCGCCAGCCACTCAGGTACTGCGGGCCCCGGCTGACTCCAGGCCCCGAGAAAAGGCTAGGCCCCGGTGGGGGATGTTGCACTAGCAACATATCCAATGAGTTGCCCTACCTCATATTGGCTATTGATGATTACTTTAGTGCATTAATAAATGGGGAATTCAGATATGTCATTTGTTTTTTCCTTTCTAAAATAAGAGGGTGTCCTGGGACTTTTGACTCACTCAACAGTAACATATTACCAAGCTGTAACCTACTATTGTCTCACAATATGATGCCACAAAACAGATTTATTTTAAAGCAGAACCTACTTAAAAAAAAAAGACATATATTTAGCATCTTCATAATTATACCATTATTATACAATATGACCCACATTTATTAAAGTTTTTGTGCCAGTTTTGTGTTGCCGCTGTACTGTGTCAAGACAGAAAAAATGTGCACCTAAAGGGGCGGGTTAGTGCTTAGTCAGAGTTTGCGCCACATTTACTGCTGATGTTCTCCATATACGCCATGAACAAAGTGCTCCACATTTATTACTGACGTGCATCACAATTCTGTCTGCACCACAATTCTGCACCATTAATAACGTGCACCAAAAAAACAAATGGTGCACACTTCCAGAGTTGTACAGGGGGCGCCTGAACACTTCACAGGCAAACTGCACATAGGACAGACTGCACAAGTGTTGGTAAATGTGGGCCTATAACTTTAATATGTCATTTTTTCTGTACATTGAGAATTGTAAAAACAAAACAAGGGAATGACATTTCTTTACATATCTGTCAAAATGACAGTTCCTGGAGTCTCATATAGACTCTGAGCTGTCACAAAGATAGAATGTGGCCCCCGATGACATCACAGGGGAAGGGGGATTCGAAGGGATCACATGCCCATGCTTTGTCTGTTTGTAAATGATGTGTATATGCTGCTGTATGGGTGTGTGTATACTGTATGTTTGTATATGTGTATAAACTGTATGTGTGTATATGGTGTTTATATAATGTATGTGTGTATATGCTGTGTATATTGTTTGTATGTGTATTTGGTGCACATATGTATGTGTGGTTGTATATGTATGTAGCAAATTAAAGTATGAATAAATGAGTGTAGAACACTATGGGACACATTTACTTACCCATCCCTGGCGCATTCCCCGATGTGCATTGTCTGACCGGAATGCACTGTGTCGTGATTCACTACGATCATGCACCCGATACCTTGCTTGTGTCGCTTCCCTGCTCAGGTCCGACAGAGTTCACCATTTTCTTCCGGATATGTGTGTGTATTAGATGCAACACAATTTGAATCTTAAATCCCGCGCTCAGTCCGATTCAGGCGCATCATTCGATGGCCTGCCGCCGATTTCTGTTGCATGAAAGCCGGCACTGCTCCACCAAAATCCAATCGCGTGCGACACAATCCCCTTCTAAATACCGGTCAAAGAGGAGCAAATCCAGAAAACATTGGGAAGTCCGACAGAAATGCGATCCGTAAATAACCCTCTTCTATTCTTCACATTCCAGATGTTCGTGCACATCTCCTAACTTAGCGGGAGACACGCGCGAACACCTGCAAAGTGAAGAATAGTGTTATTTCAATGTGTTCTTACAAGTAAAACATCTGCAAACATCTGGAATTTTTTTTTTGCACTGTTCTTTTACTGTTCAGTTTTATTAAAAAAAATGCTCGGGTCTCCCATTGACTTCAATGGGGCTCGTTATTCGAGACGAGCACTCGAGCATCTGGAAAAGTTTGTCTCGAATAACGAGCACCCGAGCATTTTAGTGCTCGCTCATCTCTAGTTTTTACATTTTTGAACACTTAAACCTTTATTTGTGTGCAATGGACTAAAAATTAATGAGGGGCAATAAGGAGCACTGGATTTCTTACAGGGAACCTTTTCAAAACATGCACAAAGTTACAACACTTACAACATGGCAACCAACACCCTAAAAACTTTCTGTTGTATTTTGTGGTCTGAATGTAAACTTCTCAAAACTCTTTATAAAAAATGCTAAGAGTTTGCCAAAAATATGATGGAGGTTCTTAAAAATAACTTCTAAATCAATTAAAAATTATTTTTAAAATGTTTTCTTATCTGAGGTTCAATTGGTATAGATGATCAGTGGTATTTAGAGGCCACCATCAATGCTGACTGCAGAATCTAAGAAGTTTACAGAAGTAGGATGGAGTACTTCAAATTGGTACCCATGAGAATTAAAACAAACCCACACAATGCACACTTGCAAAAAAAAATGTAAAACATAAAATGTTACATATCAAAAAAGGAAGAAACACACAAAAATAATTTGAAAAATGTTTTTACGAGATGCTTTCACTGGTATCATTGTTTATAGCCCCCCAAAAGCACTGCACTTTTTGCCATTAGACCTTTCCCTTTGTTTCGCCCCTTACCTCTCTCCCCTAGAATTCCCATACAGTATAATAACCACATTACACTACCCTTTAGTGGCCCCCACATAATAACATAATATAATGTCCCTTTGCCTATAATTAAAGGGGTTATCCGGGTTTAAAAAATTTCTTATGGCCGGGCTGGGGAGGGCTATTTAAACACAATAAACATGTACTTACCTCCTCCGGTGCTGCCGATGTCCCGCGGCCCGTCTTCTCCGTGCGCCGGTTTCAGTACAAGGGCGCACAGGAAGCTCCCATGCGCACCATCTCCCAGCGCTTACAACGCTGAGAGATAGGGACGGATGGGAGGAGCCGTCCACATCGCGGACCGGAAGCTCCCTGTGCACGGCTTCCGTGCCCCTGTAAACAAACAGGGGCACGGATCGAAGGGACCGCGGCGCGGGACATCGGCGGCGCCGGAGGAGGTAAGTAAATGTTTATTATGTTTAACTATCCCTCCCCAGCCCGGCCATAAAAAAATTTTTAAACCCGGATAACC
This sequence comes from Engystomops pustulosus, assembly GCA_019512145.1. Taxonomy (NCBI): domain Eukaryota; kingdom Metazoa; phylum Chordata; class Amphibia; order Anura; family Leptodactylidae; genus Engystomops; species Engystomops pustulosus. The sequence goes on from WNYA01000102.1 coordinate 136,498, forward strand.
CCTTTAACAATAAAAATAATTACAACAAACGTATCTATAGCTTTAAAAGGGAACCTGTCAGCAGATGGGTTTTCTGCTATGGGAGCCTGTCCCAATCCACTGTTTCAGGCAGACTCCAACACCTGATTATATGGTCGTCAGTAGAAGACTCCTAGTACAGTACATGAGTATGACGTAAGGCTGCCTGACCCTCACCAACCTCATACTGAGACACGATTCTGGGAATAGGTCATCAGGTTTACAAAGTTCCCCTGCTTTTAAAATCCTTTTAATTAAATATAATTTGCACCAGGCTAATCCCTGGTAATTCGTGTAACTTTATGGAAGAAACTAAATCCCATATGGAGATTTCGCCTTTGCAGCCCATGCATGCTGCGCTCAGGATTCTGAAAAGGAAATATGTAAATATGTTTTCCTGAGTGGCAAATGGAAAACTTGGCCTCAGTGCTACCTTACAAGGCAGCTCCCTCTATATCTATAGTTACATAGTGTATACGGTTGAAAAAACACACATGTCAATCAAGTTTAACCAAGGAAGGGAAGGGATGGGATAGCTATGCATGACCCACAAGAAGCCTAGTAAAATTATATAGGATAATAGGCAAACCAGTGTGGCAGATTTACTTACGAGTTTGAATAAAAAATGTCATCAAGTTTTGAAACTTCTCCTTGTGATAAAGTTTATCCTCAGGCCTGTGTGACAGCTCCTCGCGGCATGCTGTCTCATCTACTTCATTTAATTTCATCTGTGACATGAAAAATGTAATTGGAAAAAGGCAAAGAGATAATATTTTCCCAGATTTTTATGGAATGTGTAGTAACTCGTTTACTTGGAACCGGTGTTAAAAAAAGAAGGAAAGTGAAATCATAAGAAGTGAAACAGCAAATATTCATACAATGAAGTATCGGTTCCTGTAGTGCTACGTGACAAATTCCATAAAAGTAGCTGATGAAAGTGACATAGTCTCCTGCGCTGACCCTTAGCAGGACTGCTTTCCATCACCCCCAGGTCACGTTCTCTCCAGTACCACCACTGATAAACTATAAAATCAGCATTTTTTAAATTCCTCACATACATGAATAATGGAAGGTGTGTTGTTTTAATTGACATTAAATGGGGTTTCTGAAATGTCTGGAATTCATCAACTTAAGTTGAACCGGGGATAAATCGAGAAGGAATATTACCCCTAATATAGAACAAGTGGTGTCATCCTATAGATCAGTGGTGGCGAACCTATGGCACGGGTGCCAGAGGCGGCACTAAAAGCCCTTTCTGTGGGCACCTGGGCCATCGCCCCAGCACACCAGACAGGACTCAAAGAATCTTCCTGCAGCTCCAAGCAACTTAAAAGATGCTGCTTTCAGTCATATTTTGATACTTACTTCGTTACTTGGGGCTGTAGGAAGAGGGAGAATGAATAGACAGGGCCGAATTATCTTTGGAGGACCTTCTGCTGGCCCCACGATTCTATGTGTTCGGAGGGACACTGGAAAGAAGCTAAAATGATGCAAATGTTCCATCTTTCTTTCTACTGTGTTTCTGTCATTAGGAGGCCAGAAGGTTGTTGCAGAACAGGGAGCAATAAGTTTCTGCTTTAATCTTTGGTTGGTACCTCACGATAAATAAGGAAGTTTTGGGTTGCAGTTTGGTTTGGGCACTCGGCTGCTAAAAGGTTCGCCATCACTGCTATAGGGGTTTTTGGAGTCCTCTGGGTCAACCTGTTTAAATTGGTCAGCTCATTTCCACTTGGGTTGAGCTGCAATACCAAGTTTAGCCACACTGCAATGTACAGCGCTGGGCATGGTAGGCTCTGGAGAGGCAGCAGTGATCATGTCAAATAGCTGATCGGGTGTCTGTTTAATGTTGATCATCCTTTAAGCGAAGTTATCACCAAGAATGTCATTTTTAGAAGGTGACAGGGTCCAGTATTCTATTCTATGTCGATTTTATTATGCTTTTATCAGCATTCTTAATCATTTCAGTAGTTTATTAAACTTTATTTCACATTACCCGGCTTCCTACCAGCAATGTGTGGTGAGTCCTGGTTGGGAGGTTGGCAGCTGAAGCAGCCTGTGTCTCAGTTTTCTCACCTCCACACTCATCCAGGGGGATGATGAGGAGTAGAGGAAGAAGGAATGAAGAGACTGAGACACAGACATACACAGGCCACCACCACCTCTGGGACTGACGACATGCTGCTAGCAGGGAGCCAGGAAATGTGAAATAAAGTTTTTTATTGGAAACAAAATAACTTTCTAGATGACAGGTTCACTATAAAGTGTAGAATAAACAAAAATTTCAAAAACTACTGACCAAAAAGAGGCGAATCTTTCCCTTTAACAGTGTTACCTAAGCTGGGTGGCCTGACCCAAGAGACATGAGTTATGTAAAATAATGCGATAGCAACAATTGTAGTTACGATAAATGTATTGACTGTCAGCAATAAAGTCTGTGCCAGATACAGTTACACTATGAAGTTGTTGGGAGTATTTATACACAATAGGATAATTTATTCTTCCTCCTTCCTCTTTATAAGATCTCTACAAGGTCTAGAATTTCCTTTGTCTTTAGTCTCTGGATAGAATGCATCACCTGATATGTTTTATAGTGTTGTGTATAAAGGACAAGCTAAACTATAAAGGACAACTACACAATGTCCACCTAAAGGGGGAATAACATTGTGAGCTGTTTCCTCCTTCCCCATCGCTAGGTTGTGCCCGCTTTATAATACAGCATTCTCTGGTTATGTATTGATGGGGGTTTGACACATGATGGTTGTGGGGTCTGGGTCCCCGGGATGTGGCCTACTTAAGCTTTTATTTATCACCACAGATTTCCTTCCTCATTTGTTTCCATTTTTGAGAGATGTCGTGGCAGGAATTTAAGATGAGAGAACCCTAGTCCTGTTGTTCTGCTATCTTATCCCTTTCTGTGCTGTATACGCTTATATACATATATACATATTGGGGGTCATTTACTAAGGGCCCGATTCGCGTTTTCCCGACGTGTTACCCGAATATTTCCGATTTGCGCCGACTTCCCCTGAATTGCCCTGGGATTTTGGCGCACGCGATCGGATTGTGGCGCATCGGCTGGCAGTGGCGCTGGCATGCACGCGACGGAAATTGGGGGGCCTGACCGAACAAAAACCCGACGGATTCGGAAAAACCGCCACATTTAAAAAAAAAAAAATGTGTTGCGGAGCTTGCACTTACCTTCACTCAGCCCGGCTCGGTGAACTCCAGTGCGTTCTGATGCTTTTCAGCGCAGCAGCGCCACCTGGTGGACGGCGGAGGAACTGCCTCAATAAGTCCCAGCCGGACCCGAATCCAGCGCAGAGAACGCACCGCTGGATCGTGAATGGACCGGGTAAGTAAATCTGCCCCGTTATATGTACAATGTGCAGCATAATATGTATATAATTGTGCACATTCTCCATTCATTAGTGTGGCAGGTTTAATGCTGGGGCCCCCTGACACTGCGGGCCCCATAGCAGCTGCTATGGCTGCTACCACTGTAGTTACTCTTCTGCTTCCATGTAACCCCTCTCTTCATAATGCTGATATTTATCCCCTATATCTGTAAATGTGGTCATAAAGGTCTCTAAATGTCCAAATTACATGAGGTCCATAAGGAAAAACATCTCTCTTAAACCAAACCCCTAAGGCAAAACCTGAAGGGTGGCATGGTGGCTGAGTGAGTAGCACTTCTGCCTTGCAGCACTTGGGTCCTGGGTTCAAATCCCACCCAGGTCAACATCTGCAAAGAGTTTGTATATTCTCTCCGTGTTTGCGTGGGTTTCCTCCGGTTTCCTCCCACACTCCAAAAACATACTGGTAGGTTGTTTAGATTGTGAGCCCCATGGGGACAGAGACCAATTTGTCATGCTTTGTGCAGCGCTGCGTAACCTGTGTGCATTATATAAATAAATAATTATTACTATTATTATTATAGAAAATACACTTCTGTTTATTTTTTTTCTACCTTTACTTAGATTACCACATTTTCTGTTTCTTTTATATTGAAACTTCACTTTAGGGTGGAATTAATTTTGCTCTATAACAGTGGTGGCGAACCTATGGCACGGGTGCCAGAGGCGGCACTCAGAGCCCTTTCTGTGGGCACCCGGGCCATCGCCTCAGCGCACCAGACAGGACTCTAAGAATCTTCCTGCAGTTCTAAGCAACTTAAAAGATGCGGCTTTCAGACATATTTTGATCCTTACTTTGCTACTTGGGACTGTAGGAAGAGGGAGAGATGAGTAGATGGGGCGAATTATCTTTGCAGGACCTCCTGCTGGCCCCACAATTCTCTGAGTACAGAGGAAAACTGGAAAGAAGCTGAAATCATGCAAATTCTCCATCTTTTTACTGTGTTCCTGTCCTCAGGAGGCAAATATGAAGTTGTTGAACAGTTACATAAGTTGAATAAGTCACTGCTTTCATTTTTGGTTGGCACCTCGTGATAAATAAGGGGGGTTTTTGGGTTGCAGTTTGGGCACTCGGCCGCTAAAAGGTTCCCCATCACTGCTCTATAATATAATAATAATTGTTTAACCTGGTGTTATAATGTATTTGGGCATTGTCTAATGCAAGGTGTCTCATTAGCCTTATGTTGACAAGTGGTGGCAGATAAAATTGCATAGGTTTAGCTGTCGGAGGACGGTCCAGCGTTATCCTCACAGCACAAAGATGCACAATCTGTGGGATTCACACCCTCCTACCTGTCCACACTGTGATATTGTACTGAAGACATGATTTATTTTCTTATATTGGAAGCTATGTTGGCTATGAACAGGAATGATACCAACTATCCAGCATAAAAATATAGAAAATTACTTAAAAAGTAAATTATGGTAATTAACAATAAAAAATAATTACAACAAACGTATCTATAGCTTTTAAAGGGAACCTGTCAGCAGATGGGTTTTCTGCTATGGGAGCCTGTCCCAATCCACTGTTTCAAGCAGACTCCAACACCTGATTATATAGTCGTCAGTAGAAGACTCCTAGTACAGTTCATGAGTATGAAGTAAGGCTGCCTGACCCTCACCAACCTCATACTGAGACACAAGTCTGGGAATAGGTCATCAGTTTTACAAAGTTCCCCTGCTTTTAAAATCATTTTAATTAAATATAATTTGCACCAGGCTAATCCCTGGTAATTCGTGTAACTTTATGGAAGAAACTAAATCCCATATGGAGATTTCGCCTTTGCAGCCCATGCATGCTGCGCTCAGGATTGTGAAAAGGAAATATGAAAAAAAAAAATCCTGAGTGGCAAATGGAAAACTTAGCCTCAGTGCTACCTTAAAAGGCAGCTCCCTCTACATCTATAGTTACATAGTGTGTACGGTTGAAAAAACACACATGTCAATCAAGTTTAACCGAGGAAGGGAAGGGATGGGATAGCTATGCATGACCCACAAGAAGCCTAGTAAAATTATGTAGGATAATAGGCAAACCAGTGGGGCAGATTTACTTACCCGGTCCATTCGCGATCCAGTGGTGTGTTCTCTGCGCTGGATTCGGGTCCGGCCGAGATTAATTAAGGCAGTTCCTCCGTTGTCCACCAGGTGGCGCTGCTGCGCTGAAGTTCCCTGGAACGCACTGGAATACACCGAGCCGGGCTGAGTGAAGGTAAGTGCAAGCTCCGCAACACTTTTTTGCGGCGGTTTTTCCGAATTCGTCGGGTTTTCGTTCGGCCACGCCCCCCCCGTTTTCCGTCGCGTGCATGCCAGCGTCGATGCGCCACAATCCGATCGCGTGCGCCAAAATCCCGGGGCAATTCAGGGTAAATCGGCGCAAATCGGAAATATTCGGGTAACACGTCGGGAAAACACAAAAAAACGGCCCTTAGTAAATGACCCCCAGTATGTCTGTGCCAGAGTGAAAAGACTTCTAACTTTGGACAGTGCAATATCCATGTTTTTGCATCTCATTAGCACAATAGCAAACTGGTTGGACTAGGTGAGGCGCCGTAGAAACAGGTGAGGTTTAATGATGAACCTCAAGTCTTCGTCTACAACTCATTTCTCTTTACGAGAATCCAGGGACCCTTACACATTCCTATAGTTTAGTGTCCTAAAAAACTTCAGTTTAACACACCCTCATGTGACAAAGCTACAAATGACGAGATTAGTTTCCTATTGGCAGGTTGGAATTCCCGGATCACCCAGACATTCAGTGTTACACATTGTAGCCTTAGATGCACCAAATACTCTTCATGGTAACTGTCCTCACGTGTTGGGGATCATTGTCACCACTTCCCTGTCATACAAGTTTTATAAAGATGATCTTGTTGTTTCTTAAAGTTTCCTGTGAGACTGCAGATGTCTGTGACTTCAGTTTGGATGGATGTATATGGCTTGCAATGCCAAATGTACAGTATCACTTCTTGTTTTATATATATGGTGAGGGAAATCTTCAGTATCTGTTCCTGTTACTTTTTCGATTCACACGTGCGGCAGGTGCGGTAACCATCCTCCTTGTGCTCTGCTTTCTTCACACGTTACATTTTAATATAATATCGGCGCAAATCGGAAATATTCGGGTAACACGTCGGGAAAACGCGAAACCGGCCCTTAGTAAATGACCCCCAGTATGTCTGTGCCAGAGTGAAAAGACTTCTAACTTTGGACAGTGCGATATCCATGTTTTTGCATCTCATCAGCACAATAGCAAACTGGTTGGACTAGGTGAGGCGCCGTAGAAACAGGTGAGGTTTAATGGTGGAACCTCAAGTCACCGTCTCCAACTTATTTCTGAGAATCCTGGGACCCTTACACATTCCTATAGTTTAGTGTCCTAAAAACTTCAGTTTAACACACCCTCATGTGACAAAGCTACAAATGACGAGATTAGTTTGCTAATGGCAGGATGGAATTCCCGGACCACCCCTCATACACAGACATTCAGTGTTACACATTGTAGCCTTGGATGCACCAAATACTCTTCATGGTAACTGTCCTCATGCATTGGGGATAATTCTTCCCTGTCATACAAGTTTTATAAAGATGATCTTGTTGTTTCTAAAAGTTTCCTGTAAGACTGCAGATGTCTGTGACTTCAGTTTGGATGGATGTTTATGGCTTGCAATGCCAAATGTACAGTATCACTTCTTGTTTTATATATATGGTGAGGGAAATCTTCAGTATCTGTTCCTGTTACTTTTTCGATTCACACGTGCGGCAGGTGCGGTAACCATCCTCCTTGTGCTCTGCTTTCTTCACACGTTACATTTTAATATAATATTCAGCTGTTTTTGCAGATTGACAGCTATTACTGTGCCCATAGATGTTGTATCCAGCCCATTGGTCTATACTATATCATGTAGTCATGAGAACTGTTTTAAAGGAGTTGTTTTTGGAAATCCCAATCTGGAGTTATTTTAGGTCATTCATTACAACCACTGCCATGTGGGGGTCTACAGCACTACTGTATATGATGGCGCTATATAAATAAAGATTATTCTATTATTATTTGTCTATAGAGAGTTGGCCCTGAATCTGCATTAAAGGACAGGGATTGGCTCAGTGATAACATGCAGAATGAATGGGGCTTACGCATTTTGCTCCAATAGGACAGGGAGCATCTGGTAACACAGCCGAAAACATGGGTGGCACTACTGAAAGGTATGCAAATCTTGGACACCTGGGATTTATGGGAAAAACAAAAAACCCAAAGGGTATAAGGGGATAACAAGGTGATTCTGAGGGTCCAACTTCACAGACTGGACAGTAGGTTCAATATATGGGGAAGCTGGAAAAAAATTCTGAAATTGGCAAAATACAGCAGTTTTTTTGGTGTTCATCATGCGATAAAAGGACACTTTTTTATGGTGATACTAAATGTATATAGTGTTTTGTGGATTTTAATACCTAAAAAATGTTGAATTAAAACTCTCAAGAACAGTTTTGGCGTCACTTTATTCAGACACCTAATTTTACATATTTCTCTAGCGGAATTATAACAGGTCTATTTATTCTATGGAAAGTTGCCGTTTTTATCAGTAACATGTTGGTAACTTTTGTGGGCAAGGAAAACAAAAACATTTATCTAGGCAGTTGAAATAAATAATGATTGGTTTACATTATAATTGTTTTGGGAAATCGTCTGATGGGGCGATGCCTAATATATTTTTAAATTTATGAATTTTTTCTTACATTTATTTTGTTTATCGAAGCAAAGTTTCTTTGTATTATTACATATTTTTTTTTAATTTAAAAGAACAATAATGGTTTATTTTTGTCCCCTTAGAGCAGTGGTTCTCAACCTTTCCAATGCTGTGACCCCGCAATTCAGTTCCTCATGTTGCGATGACCCCAAACCATGCAATTTGCAGTAAAAACGCAATAAAATTGTGGCTCCGATGGCTTTAGGTTGGCACAGGTTGAGAACCACTGCCTTAGAGCATTTGCATTACTGCATTGCAGCATGTTTTATATACTGTATATCGCAGTACTGTTACACCCTGTCTCTGATCACAGCTGTTTTGACATGGGATTGATCGGAAGTAAGGTGGTAGCAGCAAGAATAGCTGCAATCACTGCACTGATTCACACCTAATGTATACATACACTGGAGAGCAAAATGAGCAAAAACAGCACTCAATGTCTTAAATGCCAAGGTCATTGCGTAGTCCGATGTGAATATATCCTAACATGAGTAAAATACCTGTATTTTAAGCTTATTTCATATATGGAAAATATTCTAAAGCTCAGAATATAAACGTAAGTGAGATAATTATAAAAGACACCAATCAAAATTTGAGGCATTTTCAGATACCTGCAAGTTCCGGGTGTTAATCTGGCACCTGGTGCTAATTTCCTTAATTATCTGACAAACCCCACGTAACTGGCACCTAACTGCAAAATGCAAAAATATTGTGCAGTTCCAAAGTGAATCTCCAGCAGCAGGTTGTCTAAATGAAGGCCAAAGGAGTGACATTATTCGCCATAGCAAGAGCAATTTCTGTACAACGTCACAAACTCGTTTAAGTCCCCCAAGAAGGTTGGGTGCCCTCGGAAGACAAATGCAGGAGAGGACAGGATAATGCGGAGAATCTCCATGAATAATCGTTTCATCACTGTAGCTGGAATTGCTTGCCAGTTCAGCATTATTCAGGGTAAGGATCTGTCTCATCATACAGTGTCTCAACGTTTCCGAGAATTTGGATTGTAATCTCAATCTGCAGTGATCAAATCTCACATTAGCAGAAAAAAAAATCAAAAGACTAGACTCACCTTTAGGAGTATGTGATGTGGACAGAGGAGAAGTGGTCCACAGTTCATTTCAGTGATGAAAGCAAGTTCAATTTATTTGGATCTGATGGGAAATATTATGTTTGTCAACAAACTATGGAAAGACAAAACCCAAAGTGTGTAAAGAAGTCAGTGAAAGGTGATGGAGGAAGTGTCATGGTTTGGGGAAATGTTTTCTGCAGCAGGGGTAGGACCTCTCATACAGCTACATGGCAGAGGGAATGCAAGTATCAGAACCTTCTTCAACAACACGTGGTTCCTTCCTCGTGTTGTTCACTCAATCAGCATCAATTTTCATGCAGGACAATGCCCCCTGTCACACAGCGAAACAGGTAAAGCAGGTCCTTGAAACTGAAAACATTGAAAAAGTGAAATGGCCACAGCCCTGAACTAAAGAGAAACCAATGGAAAATAATTGGTGACAAAGTTATGGCCAGGAAACAGTCACAGAACTGTGGAAGAAACTGGAAGAAGAGCGGAGCAGATCCCAACAGAGCCACGTGAGAGACCAGTGAGGTCCTGTGGTCGAGGTCCTGTGCACTTCCTACTGATTGGTGACTGGAGGAGCCTTCAGAAAATGTCATTATAATATTTCTCCGTCATTGCTGTTCTATAATTATCATCACTTTTTTTGCAAAATAAAGGTTTTATGTTGATTCTTTGGTAATTTAGTAAAAACACTGTTTTAGAGACCTGGTGACCCCTTAGACAAATCCATCAAATGTTCATCAATGGAGATTATATATATATATATATTTTTTTTACAAAAAATAAAGTGATCAGACTTTGTTCTCTGCTTTTGATCTCCAGTGTATATGGACAGACAAATCTGTGTCTGTTGTCAGTACGTCCATGCTCAGCGTCTAAGTGTCTTCCTTACTCACCGCCTGGCACTATGAAGCCATGTGTTAGGTAGGGGTTAATATATGGTGTTATTGTGCAACAGTCTGGATGATGTTGGGTGTAGCGTATAGCAGAGGAGCGTGTATGGATATGATGTTATTAATGATCCTGCACGTGTTGCCGTTCCCACTTCTTCACAAACAGACGTTACCGCTGTCTAGAGCCGACTCCTTACCACAGCAAATTCTTCACAAATCATTTTACTTACGAAATGTCCAAATGTGACTATTGCAAAGATCACGAAAACCCACGCCAGCCACCCTTTCATGCCCACACTGGGCTAGTTACGTGCAGTATAGTAAGATTACATTCAACAAATAGTATCACACATGATGCAGCAACTCAGCATTCACCATCAACTACATATGTGGAATAACTTCAGGGGTTGCAGTAGGTGTTATTGCCTGGTTCAAGAGCCTTAGGTACCATCAACCGAGCCAAAAACTGTGATGTGAACCTAGCCTTAGAGCTACAGACACTCAGCAGACAGTATCAAATACACAAGGTTTGGATACAACAGCCCAACAGTTTGTATCATTCATGATAGACTTGGGTGCACCAGGTCATCAGACAGTGTAACACTTGACATACATAGATACACATTGTCAGGCAGATACTGTCTGCAGATACAATGTATCTAAGCCTAAGAGGACTAGTCAGAAGACAGCTGTAAATCTGGATACAACATATTTTACAATAACAATGTAGCAATTGTATTATATTCATACTGTATATACTATGTATAGATACTGTATTCATTAGCTCATACAAGTAATGCAAAGGAAACTACAGATGGACAAGAAGAATGTACACAAAGTTTACCTTGAACTTCCCAGTGTCTCAGGTGTAAGCTGGATCTGTATGTGTAGCCTAGTGACAGAGCAAAGCTGTTTCCTGTGTGTTGTCACCTCCTTCCCCAGACGCTGTCACCTTACACAGGAACCTGAGAATCAGATTCACTTACACTACTCTTAATGTATATGAAGGTACGCCCCAAACCTCTGCTCCACGGCGGAACTTTACATTCACAGTATTCTTATCATCGGCTTCAGCAAAGGGAATGTTTTCCTGGAAATTTTCCAGACATGAGAACCTCGAAGTATAGCACAAGTTATGGAAAGACAAACAAGCCTCTACATATACGCAGTTTTATGTGTCATGACTCAAAACTTGCAGGGGCCCTGGATAGGATTGAAAGGGAATCTATTATCAGAGTGAATGCCCTAATAGCAATAAGATATGGGGGCAGGGAATTACTGATGGAGATCCATCCCATATACACTCCTAACACAAAGTTAGGACATGTCCTATTGGACCTTCATAGAGCACCAGGTCTTCCTGAGGCCTTGGCACTCCTGATACTTTACTTTCCCTTTTCTTGAAGAATTTTAAACCATTATACAGCTATATATGAATGGGATTACACATGTATAATTACGGGATTGGAAGGCGTGGATAAACAAGTAGAGCTGTCCTTAAAGAAAATCTACCATTTGATTTCATGCATTATGAACCAAGCAAACCTTGAGAATGCAGTAGCTACACTGATGCAGAATCATATCTTGTTTAATCTCTGTGCTGAGTGGTTTTGCTGAAAAAACAATTATAAAATTCAGGACCTTGGGAAAGCTGGATCCACATTACACTCTAGCTTTCTGAACAACCAAGACAGGACTAATCAACCTGAGCCAATCACACATACACAGCAGCTGGGGGTGGTGCAGCAATTGATTATTCTGCCTGGCAGGGAGAACAGTGATTACGTCATCCTCTGAGCAGTGCATAACTAATGTAAAAGGAAAAGCGATGAGCCCAGGCACAGAAGCAAGAGACCTTCATTATCATGATTTTATAATTGCTTTTCAGCAAAACCACTCAGCACAGGTATTAAACAAGATATGTTTATGCATCAGTGTAGCTACAGCAGTCACAAGGTATGTTTACTTCATAATGCATCAAACCAAAATACAAAAGAACAAGAGACAAAAGAGCTGGGAAAGAAACACTTATTAACTACACGGGGATTTATTCACTATTACTAGGAATGACATCCAACTAGTTACAGATACAAAACTAAATCCGGTGTAACCATCGGGTGATTCAGCCATAGTGAACGCTGGAGACATAAATAAACGCTTGTTACTAAAACTTAAAGAGAACTTTTCATTTTTTCAAAATACATCATGATAAACCAGGGATAGATCCAGGCATCATGACTGTGGTAATCTTCTTATATTTCTTATCTATGGCCTCCTTCCTTCTAAAAATAAAAATAAAAATCTGCTTTTAAAATTATGCTAATAAGTCAGAAGGGCTCCTGAGGGTGATGCTACTGATGTACAGGCTGTTATACTGCGCACGAACACTTCCCCCTCCCACTGTGTGAGATTACAGCAGGCAGAGGGAGGGGGAAGTGCTGAGGGAGCAGGGGGTACAGTAGTAATACAGTCAGTGAAGCTGTAGCTCGCACGGGCTCTTGTGACACCCCCTTCCGGTGCATTATCATAATTTTAAAATGTGATTTTAGAAGGAAGTAGGTAATGGATAAAAAATGTAAGTAGATTATTACAGTTACAGTGCTGGGATCTATGAGTAATGTTCCTGGTTTATCATGATGGATTTTGATGGTAGATTTCCTTTAATGCGCAGAGATTTGGTCTGCCATGTTTAGTTACATGTGTATGTACTACGCCTATGTGCAAGGAGATGCAGGTGGTCTTAGTCTTGTTCTCTAAGAGAGTGACAGATCTGGCTGAGGAGCGGCACCGATAAGCCCCCTCCCCTACCATGAGACACAATGTTACACAATATTATCTATCAGCTACAATTTATAGAATACACATTTATACTGCCATCTGGTGTTTATAAGTGTTATTACAGAACACTTATTTGGATTTGATTTGGAATTTTTTTTCCCTTTTTTTAAAAAATTATATCTATAAATAATTTTGTATTAACGCAAAATAAGACAACCATGGTTGGTCTGTGAATCCAGGACCATGAGGTTCCCTGTTTCATGGATTAAAGTAATATTTGAGGTAAGAAGTCCCTACTCCCCTGCTAATTTAGATTAGTTTTCTTTTCTTCAGCTGATACTTTTATATAGTGTTTGAACTAAAATGAAGGGTAAATGTGGAGTACAAATAATGCATTGGCCCTTAGTTATAGTCGTAGTATAGTTATCTATATGGATACAATATAACATGAAGTCATAACATGTAGAACATCAACCAATTTATTTTTATCATTTCATAATTCTTTTAAATTAATGTGGTAATTACAGAGAAATGTACAACCCACCAAAGTCATCACTTCAGATTATACAATATTTATACATAAACCATTCAACTCATCGGTCACAATAAGAGGTTAAAAGTGCAAGAATTCTGTACTGGGAAAAGTACCACTACATGTACAGTAATATTAATATTACATTGTGTTGCAGTATTATAACAATTGTATCCTGGGTGATGAGGGAAGTATTATAGTAGTTATATTCCTGTACATAGGGGGCAGTATTATAGTAGTTATATTCTTGTACATAGGGGGCAGTATTATAGTAGTTATATTCTTGTACATAGGAGGCAGTATTATAGTAGTTATATTCCTGTACATAGGGGGCAGTATTATAGTAGTTATATTCCTGTACATAGGGGGTAGTATTATAGCAGTTATATTCTTGTACATAGGGGGCAGTATTATAGTAGTTATATTCTTGTACATAGGGGCAGTACTATAGTAGTTATATTCTTGTACATAGGGGGCAGTATTATAGTAGTTATTTTCTTGTATATAGTTAATAAAAATAGTGGCAATTTTTTTTCTCTTTTAACCAGATTTTGAACTTTCTTTAAATAAGCAGTTAAGACCCATGTAGTCTCATGTTGAATAAAGAATATTTAAGATACCAAGAATCCTTTTTCCATTTAATTAAAAATAAAAAAAATATAAAACAAGAATAGTTTTAAAAAATCATTACAATCCAAATCTCAAGGCTAAATAATTGTTTTCAATAATGAAAAAACTTCCGAGGTAAATGTGATTATTATTTATCCAGTGTAACAAGAATTTTAAAAAATCGGAAAAAATTTTTAATGAAAAAAAAGTGTATTATTTAGAACAGAACTCTCCCTCAACTTCAAAAATACACCAAATAAAGATCACCCGGGGTTACAATTTCCATTTCCCAAAATATCAAGTGCTAAAGAAGTCTTTGAATCAAATTATATTTACAAAGAGGGGGAAAGGGTTCACAGAAAAGACGGGGATGTTTCTCTCGGCGACAAGTTACGGGTGTTATTTTTATAATTTAAGCTGTTGAAAGGTTTATTTTGATTGGTTCCCACATGTAACACCCCCTTTTGTAAATGCCAACTGAAGGCTGTGATGTAGTCAAAGAAAAAAGTTAGGAACACATGGTGTTACTTTTTGTAAACCTGTTTCTTATTCACGCCGTTCACTGAGTTGTCCAACACCTGGCGGCATCCTGAACCAATCACCCACCATCTGGAGCACTCCCAAAAAAAACTTTCCAAAACTTTTGGCACAACTGCTAATTTTTGTAAATTCCATGTAGTTGCATATTTGTCTCCAGTTCCGCACCACAGCACAGAATCGTTTGCTGTTTCCGTGTGACTCTTTGTAACAGTCTATAGACCTTACAGATCGCTGGGGTTATTTTCTTGTACCGTATAGAAGATGGGTTCCCAGTTTTGTAGATCAATATAAAAAACGAGGTCATAGTTCAGAAGTGCTGATTGTGGGACAGAGAAAGCACATCCTCATGCGTCTCCTCTACAGCTGAGCTCCACTAAATGTTGCTATCGGCAAACACAACAGGGAACAGAATTGGTCCTGAGGGGTCTGAGTCCAGTGAGGCCTGTATATATGGCGGAAGTCTCGTATCTCGGGCTTGTAGCATGGAGAAACCTCACACCTGGTGAAGAACAGATATATATGTCATTATATGAATGGACCATACAAAAAATATGGTGGTAAGTTGTCTCAGATTAAATCAAATCAAAAAACGAGGGGGCACTGTCTCCATCTGGACAAAACAAGGTTTCATCACTAGAGTCGACAGGGATTTTTTACTATGAGAACGGTCAATCTGTGGAATAGCCGAGCTCAGGCGCTGGTCACAGCAGGGAGAGGAGAAAGCTTCAAGAAGGGTCTAGATGCCTTTTTACACTTAAATAATATTTATGGTTATGTTATGTAGAATTTTTTCCCCTAAATCCCTTCCTTGGTTGAACTTGATGGACATGTGTCTTTCTTCAACCGTATAAACTATGATACTATGATATATAATGGGTTATAATTGCAGATTCAGACTCTTCACAGAATACCACATTTAAAGAGGCTTCTGTACATGACACGTCTCCCTCCCCCAGCCCCACACACTTACGATAAATCTTCAGCCTTATCTAATACTAAACACATGGCAGATAACGAACTAGATATCGTAGACCCAGTGACTCACTTTATAACCCGCTGAAGGATTTTCCGTTCATCTTGGTCCAGACACAAGGGAAATGTCCCACCGTTCTGTGCTATAATCTGAGCTTTGTCCACTTTTATTTGAGAAATGCTGATCTGCTTAAAGACATGGGAGTGGGGTAGGATAAAACAAGTGCATTATTATTTATTATAGAAGTTATATTATTGTACATAGGGGGCAGTATTATAGTAGTTATATTCTTGTACATAGGGGGCAGTATTATAGTAGTTATATTCTTGTACATAGGGGCAGTATTATAGTAGTTATATTCCTGTACATAGGGGGCAGTATTATAGTAGTTATATCCCTGTACATAGAGGGCAGTATTATAGTTCCTTTACATAGGGGGCAGTATTAAGTAGTTATATTCCTGTACATAGGGGGCAGCGTATTATAAAGTGAGTTAGATTACTTGTACATAGGGGGCAGTATTATGTTAGTAGTTTATATTCTTACGTACAGATGAGCAGTATTATGTAGTTTATGATTTCTTGTACATAGGGGGCAGTTAGTAGTAGTTATATTCCTGTACATAGGGGGCCCCAGTAATTATAGTAGTTATATTCCTGTACATAGGGGGCGTATTATAGTAGTTCTATTCTTGTACATAGGGGGTCATATATTATAGTGTATTTATAGTTCATCGTTGTACGTAGAAGGGCGTTGTTTATAGTAGTTATATTTGGTACATAGGGGACAGTATGATAGTAGTTATATTCCTGTACGATATAGGGGTGTAGTATTATAGTAGGTTATATTCCTGTACTAGGGGGCAGTATTAAGTAGTTATATTCTGTACATAGCGGTGTGTCATAGGATTATCATAGATACAGCTGCGAGTATCAGTAGTGTGCACAGTATTATAGTAGTCATATCTGTAGGGCGTCACTATGTAGGTTATGTAACGTTATTACTTCATCGTGTATTATATCCGTAATAGGGGGCTGATTAAGTATTATATAGTTGTAACTGTACATAGGGGCAGTATTATAGTAGTTATATTCTGTCATAGGGAGGGCAGTATTATAGTCGTATTTATACTTTGTACATAGGGGGCAGATAAATTATAGTATTTATATTCCTGTACATAGGGGGCAGTATTATAGTATGTATATTTCTTGTACATAGGGGGCAGTATTATATAGTTATATTTCTGTACATAGGGGGCAGTATTATAGTAGTATATTTTCCTGTAATAGGGGGCAGTATTATGTAGTTATATTCCTGTACATAAGGGAGGCAGTATTATAGTAGTATATTCCTGTACATAGGAGGCAGTATTATAGAAGATTATAATTCTCTGTAAATTAGGGTGGCAGTATATTATGTAGTTATATCTGTACATAGGGGGCAGTATTATGAAGTAGTTATATTTCTGTACATAGGGGAGTCAGTTATTAGAGTAGTTTTATATTCTTGTACATAGGGGGCAGTATTATATAGTTATATTCTTGTACATAGGGGGCAGTCAGTATATATAGTAGTTATTTCTTCTGTACATGAGGGGGCAGTATTATATTACGTATTATATTCTTGTACATAGGGGGCAGATATTATAGTACTTAATCTTCTTGTACATAGGGCAGTATTATAGTAGTTATATTCATGTACAATAGGGGGCAGTATTATAGTATTATATTCCTGTACATAGGGAGTCAGTATTATAGTAGTTATATTCCTTGTACTAGGGGGCAGTATTATACAGTTAGCTTATAATTCATTGTACATAGGGGGACAGTATTATAGTAGTTATATTCTTTACATAGGGGGGCAGTTATAGTAGTTATAATTCCTGTAACATGGTGTTGCCAGTATTATAGTAGTATATTCTGTACATAGGGGGCAGTATTATAGTAGTTATATTCCTGTACATAGGGGGCAAGTATTACTATTAGTTATTAATTCGTATAACTAGGGGCAGTATTATAGTAGTTATATTCCTGTACAGTAGGTGGCCAGTATTATAGTAGTTATATTCCTGTACATAGGGGCAGTATTATTGTTATATTCCGTGTACATAGGGGGGCAGTATTATAGTAGTTATATTCTTTACATAGGGGGCAGTAATTAGGTAGTTTATATTCTGTACATAGTGCCGTATTATAGTAGTTATATTCCGTACATAGGGGCAGGGTATATGTAGTATATTCCTGTACATAGGGGGCAGTATTATAGTAGTTTATTCTTTGTACAAGGGGCTTATTATAGTAGTTATATTCTGTACATCGGTGGCAGTTAGTATTATGTCATTGATAGTGTCTTGTACATAGGGGCCAGTATTATAGTAGTTATATGTCTGTACATAGGGGGCAGTATTTATAGTAGTTATAGTCTTGTACTAGGGGGCATTATATAGTAGTTATAGTCTTGTACATAGGGGGCATGATTATAGTAGTTATTATTCTTGTACATAGGGGGCAGTATTTATATAGTTTATGCCGGTATATCGTATTATGTTATATCCTTACATAGGGGGCAGTATATAGTAGTTATATTCCTGTACATAGGGGCCGTATTATAGCAGTTATATTCCTGTAATAGGGGGCAGTATTATAGTAGTTATATTCCTGTACATAGGGGGCAGTATTAGCAGTTATATTCCTGTACAGGGGGCAGTATTGATAGTCAGTTTATATTTTGTACATAGGGGGCAGTATTATAGTTGTTATATTTACCTGTACATAGGGGCAGTATATAGTAGTTATATTCCTGTACATAGGGGGGCATATAGTTTAAATTGTTATATCCCGTACATAGGGGGCGTATTATTGTAGTTATATTCTTGTACATAGGGAGCAGTATTATAGTAGTTATATTCCTGTACATAGGAGCCATATTATAGTGTTATATTCCTGTACATAGGGGCGAGTATTAAGTAGTTTATTATTCGTACATAGGGGGGAGTATATATAGTAGTTTATTCTTGTACATAGGGGGCAGTATTATAGTATTTATTTCTTGTACATAGGGTTTTGCATATTATAGTAGTTATATTCTTGTACATAGGGGGCAGTATTATAGTAGTTATATTCCTGTACATAGGAGGCAGTATTATAGTAGTTATATTCTGTACATAGGGGGCAGTATTATAGTAGTTATATTCTTGTACATAGGGGGCAGTATTATAGTAGTTATATTCTTGTACATAGGGGGCAGTATTATATCATTTATATTCTTGTACATAGGGGGCAGTATAATAGTAGTTATAGTTTGGTACATAGAGGGAAGTATTAAAGAAGTTACACTTCAGTTCATATGGGGCATCCAAAATAGTGAAGCAACACTCCGTAGTGAATAGTGATATTTATTTCACCAGTAGAAAAGATACAACGTTACAGCTATCTCTATGTAGCTGTTTTCAAGTATGGGGCAATGTTGTCTATTTTGCTACTTTCATCATTTGTTTATTTTCTAGTGTATTGTGGTTATACTAAGCACTACAAACAATTATTCCTAGAAGTAGAAAACCTAAAATTTGCGCTTGATGAATATTTTATATGTCAGTTTTGTCTGCTCCATTGTGATTTTTACCTGATTAAAATTCTTCTTTGTTTTGGAGTTCTGTCTTTTCACCACTTCCCGTACAGTAAGATTTAGGCATTCCATTTTGGAATCTGGAAAATAAAAGCAGGTAAAGAAAATTTAGCGGCCACCAACTTCCTTTATAATTTGCATCATCTTTCTGTCATTTCCTTTTCACTTGCAGTTCTCTCCTCTCTTCATATTGTTTCTGGCAACTAACTTTAATGAATATTGGACCTTGAACGAGTAACAGCAGAGAACTGGTTTGTCAGGGTCAACTTTTATCTACACACATCGCATACATTAAAGATATAAGTTTTATTTTTATAAATATTAAGGAAAATCTCTCACCAAGTTCTTCTAATGTGTGACACGCTTTCCTGAGGCTGACGGATGTGCACACCTTCTCTCCATCGCTCCATCGGCTGCGGCCACTGATACTCGACTAAAGCGCAAAGCAGACACTTCCAATTATGATTGTATCATCATCAGTTATTTATTATTATCGCTATTGATGTGTAGCTATGTTTTAGTTATTTTAGATTGTAACGTACCTTGCTGTAAACTATTTGTAGTGTAAAGGGGATAGCTTCTCGATCACCATCGATCCCAAGTCTCTTGCAGCCGGGACCTAAGGCAAAGAAATCCCTACAATTCAATCATGTATGCGCTTTACCATGTGCATAAAATAATAAGTAATAAATCTGTACAATTAGTCTTTCTATGGCACCACCATATTCCACAGCACTTATCAGGCCATGAGGAACACATTGGGGCAGATTTATTTACCCGGTCCATTCGCGATCCAGCGTCGCGTTCTCTGTGGAGGATTCGGGTCTTCCGGCGATTCACTAAGGTAGTGCGCCCGATGTCCACTAGGTGTCGCTGCTGCGCTGAAGTCCGTCTGAGTTCACTGGAGTTCACCAAGCTATCGTGGGTGCAGGTAAGCGACACTTTTTAAAAAAAAAAAATGGTGGTTTTTCCAAAACCGCTGGGTTTTCTTATGGCCACGGCCCCCAAATTCCGTCGCGTGCATGCCGGCACCGATGTGGGACAATCCGATCGCGTGCGCCAAAAACCCTGGGCAATTCAGGGAAAATCGACGCAAAACAGTAAAATTCGCGTAACCCGACGTAGAAACGCGATTCGGGCCCTTAGTAAATGACCCCCAATGAAACAAAATAAGACATTGCAGAGCAATGGGGGCTTATTTATTAAGGGTCACGCTGCACTTTCGTCGGACTGTGCACCTTTTCCCAAAATGGGAGGAGGGAGTGCTCCTGCACAGTGTGACAGCTTATGACTCTTCAGCATGGAGGGGCTCTGGTTACACCCTCACAGCCCCTCAGGCTGATTAGCTTAATTTTCAAGTTGATTTGATAAGGAAGGAGGCCAAATATGTATAAGAAATATAAGAAGATTACTGGATCTGTATATGATACCTGATTTTTATGGTAGATTTTCCTTTAACATGAGATGTGGGAATGTGTGATGTCACACAGCACATCGGACTCAACAGATCCCACCCACTGATGATTAGGTTCCATAAATCGCCCCTTACCTGAAGCTTTAATGGCTCTTAATGCTGCAGAATGCCCCATCTCCAAGGATTGGATAAACACCTCAGTCTGTTTTCTGCCACCATCAAATGTGATCTAAAGACCAAAGAAAACACTACATAAAGTAAAATCTTTTTAGCTAATTAATATCTCTTAACGTAACACTTTACAGTTTCATTTCTGTGTTGCTAGTTTCAAGTACTATCTGGATTTTTAGTGTCAATAAAGGCACATAAATTCTCATGGATATTATTTCATTACAGCACCTCTTATAGCAAGGTCGGGCACTACAAGTGATAGTAGTCTAAATTTGAAGCCTTAATGACCGTAGCTTCTTGCTGGGTGCTGGAGACAGGAGGGCTGAGCCCTCTCCATAGAAAGACTAGAGGCCGGTGCCTTAATACGGCAAAATGAAGGATATGTCATGGTGCGGTGAGACAGCATGTGCTCACTGCGTCGTGAATGGGTACGTGATCCAGTCTCCATTACATTTGTGTGCACGATGCCTTAGTATAAGTGAACATGTCATATACAGGCAGTCCCCAGGTTACGTACAAGGTAGGTTCCATAGATTTGTTCTTAAGTTGAATTTGTATGTAAGTCGAAATTTATATTTTATAATTGTAGATCCAGGCAAATATTTTTTTTTGTGCCCCAGTGACAATTGGAGTTTCAAAGTTTTTTGCTGTAATTGGACCAAGGATTATCAATAAAGCTTCATTACAGACACCTTACAGCTGATCATTGCAGCCTGGGACTATAGTAACATCCAGAGAGCTTCACCAGATGTCGCAGTGGGCAGAGGGGTCCGTCTTTAACTAGTCGTCTGTAAGTCGGGTGTCCTTAAGTAGGGGACTGTCTGTATATGAACAGTTTAAAATACTCCTCTTATTATTCTACTACTTTCCCTCTTATTTGTTTTACACTCTTATTTTCAGTAATCTCGTTTGTAGAAAGTTGGACTTGAGACCACTACCATGTCAGATTACATGGAGTCACAGCAGCTTGGTCTCCTCCCGGTAATAGCGAGGACTGCAAGACTATACATGTAAACGGCAGAGATGATAAAATATTACTAGTCACGTAATTCCCAGTGTGGTTACCTCAGCTTGGTACAACTGGAGAAGTAAGGACCGGTTGGCGAAGCGGCAATAGTACAGCACCATGTCGGCAAGGATGGGCATCTTCTGTGTCTCTGAAGATCCATTCTCAGGTGTAGAGGACTGCCGGAGAGTACAGAGAGAACCATCTGTTATTGTAGAGGACTGCCGGAGAGTACAGAGAGAACCATCTGTTATTGTATTGCATTTAATGGCCTGGGTACCTAGGTACCAAGTATGATCAAAACACAGATATATTCTATTTTTGTAGCTGTCGGTAGTTTACACCATCTGGAATGTATAATTCAAATGATAATAATGTGTTATTACACACATAAATCACAGCCTAAAGCAATTCATTTAGTGTTACTCTTCGTTGGTCTGCAATTAAACTCTCCTCTAGAGGTAATCAAATGGTCTCTCTAGTCCCACACATTGGTGGCTACCGTGTAAGGCAATGTCCGACCCCTGATAGAGGGGTCAGTTATGAGAGACTCATCTGTACATTCTACAATCTCTAGTAGTGTTCTAGTTTGTCTTGTTTGCTTGATACCTTGAGTCAGACATTGGGGGTCATTTACTAAGGGCCCGAATCACGTTTTTCCAACGTGTTTCCCGAATATTACCGTTTTTTTCCCTGAATTGCCCCGGGTTTTTGTCGCACGCGGCGCCGGCAACGGAAATCGGGGGGCGTGGCGGTTGGAAAACCGGATGGATTAGGAAAAATCGCCGTATTTTAAAAAAATAAATAGTGTTGCTTGACACGCACTTACCTGCAACCAGCCTAGCTTGGTGAACTCCAGTGAATTCCGACGGACTTCAGTGCAGCAACGACACCTGGTGGACATCGGGCGCACGACCTTAGTGAATCGCCGGAAGACACAAATCAGCATTGGAGAACCCGACGCTGGATCGCGAAAGGACCGGGTAAGTAAATCTGCCCCATTGACTTAGAAGGTGGGTTCCTATAGGTGGCCCTATTGACAAAGCTTTCAGACTAAAGCAATTCATTTAGTGTTACTCTTCATTGGTCTGCAATTAAACACTCCTCTAGAGGGAATTAAATGGTCTCTCTAGTCACACACATCGGTGGCTACCGTGTAAGGCAATGTCCGACCCCTGACAGAGGGGTCAGTTATGAGAGACTCATCTGTACTTTTTACAATCTCATCTGTGCAGAGTAGTGTTCTAGTTTGTCTTGTTTGCTTGATACCTTGAGTCAGACATTGACTTACAGGGTGGGTACCTATTGGTGGCCCTAATGACAAAGCTTTCTTCCTTTTGGAGGAGATCTATTGTCCGCAAGACTCCCTACATACACTGACTCTTAGTATTGAGAAGTATTTTCTATGGTTTTCCTTGGTGTTTCCCTTTTACCTATGAGGACCTGCCATGTTTTATCTAAACTTGGTGGCCCATAGCAAACCCCAACAGCCCTCTGATCTTATCTACCTGAGAAAGAACGGACGTGGGAAGATCCATCAGTCCCAGGATGTTCCGATTGTACCATGGATCCAACATCCCGATGTAGTGAGAGATGTCATTAGTGCTTTCCTCTGTTTCTGCTGTGTCCTGGGGGGAATAAATGTGATATTTAGTTCATGCCAAATCTTAATCCCTATTCAAAAAGAGGGAAATAGACTTCGGATATTATTAATCATCTTGCACTTTTTGCCCTTGAAATTAAAAAAAATTCCTAAAATCTTAATACAGGCTGTAAATTGTTATGGAAAAAATCTAAGCACTCCATGTGTAAACATACTTGTCTTCAGATTGTAATGTTCATATGAGCAGCATCATTCATGGTTCAGCTGATTGATATTGAGTTGCCCCAATGTACCACGTATTACTATAGAGCACTGAGGGAGAATGACGCTAGGTAAGCATTACCTCTGGCATAGTCTTTCCTGATGGGCTTGGAGATTTTAGGGGTGAGTTGGGGTATGTCAGTGTTACAGGAGGGGCCAGACTGTTTCTTCTCACCGGTACGTAATACAGCTGCAGTTTGAAGAATCTTGTTAGCAACGGGCATTTACTTTCCTTTAACCTAAAAGTCAAAGATGGAGACAGTGAGTAGAGGAAACATTTGTAGAGATGTCATTCTATTCTGACATTACGTGATGCGCGTGTGTCGGTATTCACCTTAGATTGCTGTAAGCTCGGGCTATCTTTCCAGAAATTCTATCAGAACCAAACACCACAACCCTCAATGTGTGAATATAGGTAGGGAGTTTATCTGATTCCTGTACAAGAGGGCAGTATTATAGTAGTTATATTCTTGTACATAGGGGGCAGTATAGGGTGAGTTATATATTCCTGTACAAGGAGGCAGGATATAGTAGTTATATTCCCGTACATATGGGGCAGTAGTATATAGTGGTTAATTCCTAGACATTAGGAGCAGTATTATAATAGTTAGATTCTGTACATCGGAGGAGCAGTATTATAGTAGTTTAGTCTTGTACAATCGGGGGTGGCAGAGTTAGTCGTAGTTATATGGTATCCTGTACATACAGGGGCAGTATTAAGGGGATATTTAAATTGCTTGTAGCATTAGGGACACTCAGTATTTATATTAATATTAAATTCTCGCGTTTGTACATAGGGGGCAGTTATAAATATTGATGTTAGGTAAAATTCAAAGTTGGTGACAGTAGGGTGGGCATTGAGTATGGGTATAGATGTATATCTAGTGTCGAGCATAGAGGGTATATTATAGTTAGTTAATATTCTTGTAGCAAGGCAGTATTCATATGGTACTGTATCTATCTTGTGATCCATAGAGGAAAGAAGGACAGGGGTAAGTTAGATATGTAGTTGATTGCCAGGGGGGTAACAGTAGGGGGCAGTAATATAATTAGTTGATATTCTGTATGCATAGGGAGGGCGAGTATTGATGAGTATTTTAATTCGTTGTAAGCATGGAGGAGGGCAGTAGTTGAAAGATAAGTAAGTATATTCTTGTACGATGGGGGAATTGGGTAAGTTAATAGTATTATATTGCTATAGGATAAGGGAAACATAGGGGGGCATGATTATAGTGGAATTAGGGGGTAGAGTTCCTTAGAAAGCAGATGGGTGCCAGTATGTATAGGGTAGTTATCTTCCTGGTACAGTGGAGGGGAGGCAGGTATTAGGTAGTAGTAATTAATCTTGCCGGTGTACATAGGGGGCAGTATTAATAGTGTTATATTTCTTAATAACGATAGGGGGCGAGTATTTCGTAGTTATTTCGCTGTTACATGGGGAGGTGCCAGTATAGGTATAGTAGTTATGATTCCTGTCAGTATAGTGGGCAGTATTATAGTATTATCTTCCTGGACATAGGGGGCAAGTGTATGTATATTAAGTTATATTCATTAAACACAGGTGGGCATAGTTAGAAGTGTATATTCCGGTACTAGAGGTGGCCAGTTGATATAGTAAGTTTATAGCTTCCTGTACATAGGGGGCAGTATTATAGTAGTTTATTCCCTGTACATAGGGGGCAGTAATTAGAGTAGTTAATATCTTGTACTGGGGGGCAGTATTATGAGTAGGTTATATTCTTGTACAATCGGGGGGGGCAAGTAGTAGTAGGAGTTGATCTTCCTGGTGTACATAGGGGGCAGTAATTATAGTAAGTTATCTTCCTTTACATAGGCTTTATAGTAGTTATGATTCCTTGTACATATGGGGGGCAGTATAATAGTAGTATAGTCTTGTGACATCGGGGGAGTAATTATAGAGTTCTAATTCCTTTGTACGAGGTAGGGGGCAGTAGATAGTAGTTATAATGCTGGTGTACATAGGGGGCGTATTAATAGTAATTTATATTCCTGTACATAGGGTCAGTATTAATATTTATGTTATGGAGTTCCCATGTGACTGGGGCAAGTTAATTATAGCAGTTATAATAAATAGCCTGTACCTAGGAGGGGGCCGTATTATATCTGTTATATTCCGTACTAGGGGCAGTATTATAGCAGTTATATTCCTGTGCCATTGTGTGGAGTATTATGGGTGCTTTTGAATTCTGTAACCTAGTGGGCATATTATAGTGTTATATCTGTCACGTATGGGGGCGGAGAGACTATACGAATTATACTCCTTAATATAAGCCTCAAATAACTCCTGTGGGCCGTCCTCTATTTCAGAGTGCGTCAAGAAAAGTTCTTTGTCTGTCCGCTCGCCCTGTCCAGCTGATCACCCTGAACTTTCTCCATGTCAGATTTTTTTTTCCGTAGTGCCTTCACTGTCGATAGGGTTCGGTGGGCTCATTCTCTCATTTACAGTAACATTTCCAAGGTAGTGTTGATAGGTTCTGACCTGTCGCTGCTTTTTCTTGAGTTGCTTCTGCCCCAACACATGTAGAGTCACGTATGATAGTAGTTATTTCCCTATCCATAGGAGCAGTCATTATAGTTGTTATATTCCGTGTACATAGGGGTCAGTATTATAGTAGTTTATAATTCCTGTCATAGGGGGAGTAATTATAACGTAGTTTATCTTTCTTTACCTAGGGGGCACGTATTATAGTAGTATGATTCTTGTACATATGGGGCAGTAATTAATAGTAGTTATATATTCTTGTTACATAGGGGGCATATTATAGTAGTGTAGTACTTCCTTACATAGGAGCAGTATTATCTAAAGTTTATAAATTCTTGTACATAGGGGGCATATTAAGTAGTTTAAGAATTCCTTGTACATAGGGGCAGTATTATAGTACGTTATAGTTCTTGTACATAAGGGGCAGTATATATCATGTGTATTTCGTGTAATAGGGGGCAGTCATAATAGTAAGTTTTATAGTTTGGTACTAGAGGGACGTATTAAAGAAGTTACACTTCAGTCATATGGTGGGCATTCCAAATAGGGAAGCAACACTCCGTATTGAATAGTGATATTTATTATTCACCCATGAGAAAAGATACAAACTTCTTCAGCTATCTCTATGTAAGCCATTTTCAAGTTGAAGCAATGTTTTGTAATTTGGCTATTTTGCTACTTTCATCATTTGTTTATTTTCTAGTGTATTGTGGTTATTAACTAATCACTACAAACATGTATTCCTAGAAAGTAGAAAACTCCAAAATTTGCGCCTTGAATTGAACTAGTTTTAATGTCAGTTTTGTCTGCTCCATGGATTTTTACCTGATTAAATTCTTCTTTTGTTTGGGAGTTCGTCTTGTTTTTCAACCACCACTTTCCCGTACAGTAAGATCTGTAGGCATTCCATTTTGGAATCTGGAAATAGTATCAGTGTAC
Source organism: Engystomops pustulosus (assembly GCA_019512145.1). Taxonomy (NCBI): domain Eukaryota; kingdom Metazoa; phylum Chordata; class Amphibia; order Anura; family Leptodactylidae; genus Engystomops; species Engystomops pustulosus. The sequence continues at coordinate 163,595 of WNYA01000102.1, forward strand.
AAGAAAATTTAGCGTGGCACCTCTTCCTTTAAAATTTTTGCCAATCATCTTTCTGTCATTTTTTTTTCTTTTTCACTTGCAAGTCTCACCTCTCACCTCTTCTATGTTTCTGGCAACTAACTTTAACTGAATATTGGATGGACGCTTGTAACGAGTAACAACAGCAGAGAATTGTTTGTCAGAGTCAACTTTGTATCTACACACATCGCATACATTAGAGATATAAGTTTTTATTTTTAATAAATATTAAGGAAAATCTCTCACAAGTTCTTCAAGGTGTGACCACTGGTTTCCCTAGGCTGACGGATGTGCACACCTTCTCTACTTCCATCGTTCGCCGGGGATCGCTGCGTGCCACTGATACTCGACTGACAGCGACAAGCAGACACTTCCACATTATGATTTGTATTACACTCATCAGTTTTATTTATATTACTCGCTATTATGTGTAGCTATGGTTTAGGATTATGTTAATTGTAACGTACTTGCTGTACACTATTTGTAGTGGTAAAGGGATACTTCTCAATCACCATCGATCCCAAGCCTCTTGGCCAGCCCGCGACCATAATAGGCAAAGAATCCACAATTCAATCATGGTATGCGCTTACATAAACATGGTGCATAAAATAAGTAATAATATCGTGTACAATTATCTTCTAATGTGCACCACCAGCCATATTTCCACCAGCACTTATCAGCCATGAGGACACACTTGGGGCAGATTATTTTACCCGGTCATTTCCGATCCAGCGTCGCGTTCCTCTGTGGATGGTTGGTCTTCGGCGATTCACTAGAGTAGTGCGCTCGATGTTCCACTATTCGGCTTCCGCTTCGCGAAGGTCCGTCTTGAGTTCACTGTATGTTCCATGACTATCGTGGTGTGCAGGTAACGCGACACTATTTTAAAAAAAAAAAATGGTGTTGTTTTGCCAAACCGCTGGGTTTTTCTTTAGGGCACGGCCCCACGAAATTCCGTCGCGGTGCAGTGCCGGCTACCGAGTTGGACCAATCCGATCCGGCGTCTGCGCCAAACCTGGCAATTCGGGAAATCGACGCCAAACCAGTAAAATTCTCTCTCGCGTAACCCCCGGACGTAGAAAACCGGCGATTCCCGGGCCCTTATAAATACCCCCAATGTAAACACAATAAACATTGCAGACAATGGGGCTATTATTAAGGTGTCACCTGCACTTTTGTTTTTCGGTCGACTGTGCCCTTTTCGCCAAATGGATGAGAGAGTGTCCTCACAGTGTGGACAGCTTATGACTCTCAGCATGGAGTGGGCTTGTTACCCTCACAGCCCCTCAGGCGATTAGCTTAATTTCCAGTTGATTTGATCAGAAGGAGGCCGGCAAATATTATATAGAAATATAAGAAGATTACTGGTTCTGTATATCATACCTGATAGTTTTATGGTAATTTGTTTCCTTTAAACGAAGATGTGGGGATGTGTGATGTCACACTGCACTGGACAGATCCACCCCTATGATTAGGTCCTAAATCGGCGCCTCTTACCTGAAGCTTTAATGCCCTTAATGCTCAGACTGCCCATCTCCAGGATTGGAAAACACCTCAGTCTGTTTTCTTTCTCTGGCCACCATCAAGTGATCTAAAAGACCAAAGAAAACCTACAATAAAGTTACATCTTCTTTTAGCTAATAAAGATCTCTCACGTAACACTTTACAGTTTCATTCTGTGTTGCTATTTCACAATACTATATGATTTTTAGTGTCAATAAAGGCACATAATTCTCATGGATGTTATCTCATTACACGCACGTCTTATAGCAATAAGGGCACTACAAGTGATAGTATCTAATTGTGATGCTTAATGACCGTAGCTTCTTGCTGGGTGCTGGAGACAGGAGGCTGAGCCTCGTTCCTAGAAAGACTAAGTCGGTGCCTTAATCACGGCAAATCAGGAAGGCTATGTCACGGTGCTGGATGACAGCATGTGCTCACTGCGTCGTGATGGGGTATGTATGCCAGTCTCATACATTTGTGGTCACGATGCCTAGTAAAAGTGAACGACATAAACCATGTCATGTCAGCAGTCCCAGTTACGTACCGTAGGTTCCATAGAATTTTGTTCTTAAGTTGAATTTGTATGTAGGTCGGAAAGTATATTTTTATAATTGTGAGATCCAGACAAATTTTTTTTAGTGTGGCCCCATGACAATATGGATTTAAAATTTTTTTGCTGGAATGGGACCAAAGGATTCATCAATAAGCTTCAATTTAAGACACCCTTACAGCGGATCAATTGCAGCCTGGGACTATAGTAAAGCATCAGAGAGGTCACCAGAGGTCACGTGGGCAGAGGGGTCCGTCTTTAACTATCGTCTCGTAACGTCGGTGTCCCTTAGTAGGGGACTGTCGTGTATGACAGTTTTAAATCTCCTCTTAAATTCATCTACTACTTCCTCTATTTGCCTTTTTTACAACTCTTTTATTTCATAATCTCGTTTGTAGAAAGTTGGACTTGAGACCACTACCATGGTCGATTACATGAGTCAAGCAGCGCTAGGTCTCCTCCCCGGTAATAGCGGGACTGCAAGACTATACATGTGACACTGGCAGAATGATAAAATATTACAGTCAGCGTCATTCCCAGTGTGTGTTCCTACCACTTGGGTAACACTGGAGAAGTAAGGACCCGGTTGGCGAAGCGCAAATATACATGCACGCAAGTCGGCAGGAAGGGCATCTCTCTGTAGTCTCTGAAGATCCATTCTCAGGTTAGAGACTGCCGGAGAGGTACAGGAGAACCATGTTATTGAGTGCATTTATGGCCTGGGTACCTAGGTACAAGTATGATCAAACACAGAATATATTGCTATTTTTGTAGCTGTCGGTAGTTTACAACACTCTTGAATGTATATTCAATGAGATAAATGTGGTATTTACACACATAAAATCAAGCCTAAAGCAATTCTCTTTTGGACTACTTCGTTTGGTCTGCAATTAAACTCTCTCTCTCAGAGGTATCAAATGTTCTCTCTAGGGGTCCACACTTGGGGGTGCTTCCGTGTAAGCAATGTCCGACCCCTGATATAGAGGTCAGTTATTAAGACCTCATCTGTCTTCTACAATCCTAGTAAGTGTTCTAGTTTTGTCCTGTTTGCTGATACCTTGATTCAGACATTGGGGTCATTTACTAAGGGCCCCGAATCACGTCGTTTTTTCCAACGTGTTTCCGAATATTATCCGTTTTTTTTTTTTGTTTGTTTTTTCCCTGAATTCCCCGGGTTTTGGTCGAGTAAGCCGCGGCGCCGGCAAACGATAATCGGTGGGGGGCGTGGCGGTTTGACAACTCGGATGGATTAGCAAATCGGCCTTATTTTAAACAATAATAGTGTTGATTGACACGCCTTCCCTGCACCAGCCTGCTTGGTTGGACTCCAGTGAATCCGACGACTTCGTGCAGGCAACGCCTGGTGGACATCGGGGCGCACGACCTCATTGAATCGCCGAAGCACAAAATCAGGCATTGGAAACTCCACGCATGGATCGCAAAGGACGTCCGTGTAAGTAAATCTGCCCATTGACTTAGAAGGGTGGGGGTTTATGTTTTTTGAGTGCCTATTGACAAAGCTTTCTTCTCTTCCTTCCTGGTAGGGATCTATTGTCCGCAGACGCCCTACAAACACTGACTCTCAGTTTGAGAAGTATTTCTACTGTTTCCTTGTGGTGTTTGTCCTTTACCTATGCGGACCTTGCCCATTTTTATCTAACTGGTTGGCCCATGAAAAACCCAAACAGCCCTCTGATCTATGGCTACCTAGAAAGAACGGCGGGGAAGTATCCATCAGTCCAAGGATGTTCCGATTGTACCATGGATCCACATCGCGATGTAGTTGAGAGATGTCATTAGTGGCTTTCCTCTGTTTCTTTCGCTGTGTCCTGGGAATAATGGGATATTATTCATCCAAATTCTTAATTGACCTATTCAAAAAGATGGGAAAAGCTTCGGATATTTTATCATCTTGCCTTTTTGCCTTGAAATTAAAAAAATTCCTAAATCGTAATTACAAGGCTGGAAATTGTTTACTGGAAAAATCTCAGCACCTCCATGTGTCACAGGTAACACTTTACAGTTTCATTTCTGTGTTGCTAGTTTCAAGTACTATATGGATTTTTAGTGTCAATAAAGGCACATAAATTCTCATGGATGTTATCTCATTACAGCACCTCTTATAGCAAGGTAGGGCACTACAAGTGATAGTAGTCTAATTGTGATGCCTTAATGACCGTAGCTTCTTGCTGGGTGCTGGAGACAGGAGGGCTGAGCCCTCTTCATAGAAAGACTAGAGGTCGGTGCCTTAATACGGCAAAATAAAGGATATGTCACGGTGCGGTGAGACAGCATGTGCTCACTGCGTCGTGAATGGGTATGTGATCCAGTCTCCATTACATTTGTGTGCACGATGCCTTAGTATAAGTGAACAGAATAAACCATGTCATGTACAGGCAGTCCCCAGGTTACGTACAAGGTAGGTTCCATAGATTTGTTCTTAAGTTGAATTTGTATGTAAGTCGGAACGTGTAGAGGACTGCCGGAGAGTACAGAGAGAACCATCTGTTATTGTAGTGCATTTAATGGCCTGGGTACCTAGGTACCAAGTATGATCATAACACAGATATGTTCTATTTTTGTAGCTGTTAGTAGTTTACACCATCTGGAATGTATTATTCTAGTGACCATGGTACTGTCGCTTTATCATTCAAATGATAATTCAAAAAGTAATTTATT
>WNYA01000102.1:168425-186285 GCA_019512145.1 Engystomops pustulosus
TCCCCCCCCCCCTCATGTTGGATCTTTGGAGTCCTCATTACTGCTCTAGAAAGGTCCTTCTTTTAAGAGGGCCATTTTGTTGTTCTGTGTATCTCCATATGTGGGCACCAAGGCGTGTTGGTGGAAGGCGACTGAGATCTTTTTGGTCTTACTGGCACTCGTCTCACCTGGGGGTACATAAGCTACCATCTCGGTCTGTAGGGTACTATTCTGCCATTGGACAAGAGCCTGCTATGAAGGTGGGGGAATTGCTCAGAATCAGTCTTGACTTTCCCTTACTTAATGGTTCTCTGGTCTAAAGAGGTTACGTATCTTTTGTGTAAATCCTTCTGTGAACCTTTTCTCTATTCTCCGGTAATTCCATCCTGTCGTGTGTCTCCTGACAACATCATCACTGTCTTCATATAATAGCCACTAGATCTACACACGCTGACAGGTTGGAGACAACTGCATGGAGTGGTTGGAATGTTGGTCCGGTTGACCTCCTCTTGTATGTCGCTGCGTGCTCCCTAACCCAGATCTAGAGTTACTGGAGAATACAGAATCCGCTGTGTTATTTTTCAGGTTAATTTCCCTTCTCTCCTCTTCTAGTTCTTCCTCTTCCCTTCTTTCCCCTCTTCACCTTCATCATGCATCTTCCTCATTGAACCAAATCATGTCTAGAGAAAGCTGGTAGTTCTAGCGTCTTCTGTCCATGTAGAATGTAATATTATGTTAGAAATCTGGCAAACAGGCAACAACCATATGGTAACGAAATAAATTTAAGAGTGTTTGAAAGTTTAAACTTTCCTCATGGACAAGGTAGATCTCCAACATATAAAATCCACTTGGAGAAATTGTATAACTTAACTGTTAATACAGACTGATCATGGATATAGACTAGAAGGAGACTACGTATATGCATACTTGTCTTCAGATTGTAATGTTCATATGAGCAGCATCATTCATGGTTCAGCTGATTGATATTGAGTTGCCCCAATGTACCACATATGACTATAGAGCAGAGAATGACGCTAGGTAAGCATTACCTCTGGCATAGTCTTTCCTGATGGGCTTGGAGATTTTAGGGGGGAGTTGGGGTATGTCAGTGTTACAGGAGGGGCCAGACTGTTTCTTCTCACCGGTACGTAATACAGCTGCAGTTTGAAGAATCTCGTTAGCAACGGGCATTTACTTTCCTTTAACCTAAAAGTCAAAGATGGAGACAGTGAGTAGAGGAAACATTTGTAGAGATGTCATTCTATTCTGACATTACGTGATGCGCGTGTGTCGGTATTCACCTTAGATTGCTGTAAGCTCGGGCTATCTTTCCAGAAATTCTATCAGAACCAAACACCACAACCCTCAATGTCGATGCTTTGGAGTCCTCATTACTGCTCAGGAAAGGTCTTCTTTTTAAAGCCATTTTTTGGTTCTGCTGTATCTCCCAGATGTGGGCACCAAGAGCGTGTTGGGGAAGCGACTGAGATCTTTTGGATCTTACTGGCACTCGTCTCACCTGGGGTGTACATAAGCTACCAGCTCGTCTTAGTGGTATATTTTGCAAGTTGGACATGGAGCCTGTTATGGAATGGGTGGGGGAGTTGCTCAGATCAGTCTTTGACTTTCCCTTGCTTAGATGGTTCTTGGGTCTAAAGAGTTTACGTATCTTCTGTGTAAATCTTCTGTTGACCTTTTCTTCTCGGTAATCCATCCTGTCTGGTGTCTCCTGACAACTATCATCACTGTCTTCAATATATCCACTATCTACACAGCTGGACAGGTTGGAGACAAACTGCACGGAGTGGTTGGAGATGTTGGTCAGGTTGACCTCCTCTTGTATGTCGCTTGGCGTGCTCCAGTACACGTAACGTCTAGAGTTACTGGAGAATACAGAATCTCTCTGGTTATTTTCAGGTTGAATTTCCTCTTCTACTTCTTCTAGTTCTTCTTCCTCTTCCTCCTCTTCACCTTCATCATCATCTTCCTCATTGACTTCATATTCTAGAGAAAGGCTGGTAGTTCTAGCGTCTTCTTCATGTAGAAGTATATTATTTAGAACATCTGGCAAAAAAAGGAGACACCAGGATGGTAAAGGATAAGATTTAAGAGGTTGAAAGTTATAACTTATCCTCAGGACAAGGTAATGCTCAACTATAAATCCACTTGAAGAAGTTGTAATGACTTAACTGGTTAATTACAGACTAGTCAATGAATATAGACTAGAAGGAGAATACGTATCTACTCACCAAAGTTGTCTTGATCCCAGGTATATGTGTAACACTTGGGAACTGGGAGATAGATGGGTTGGAACTGGGATGTGGAGACACCTGATTAAAGATAAAAATAGTTGTACATTTTCTAACTCTGAAAGGGGTTGTCCAGAGGTTGAAAGTCATGGCTGCTTTCTTCCAAAAACAGCGCCTCTTCTGACCATGGAGCTTAGTTGCCCGGGCCAGCGACATCACTGGGCGTACATGGGGAAGTGCGGGGCTGCATAAGGCTGTACATAAGGAGTCCATTGGGGTGAAGGGGCTGTAAAGAATCCGTAGGGTGTCAGGGGGGGCTTATATAAAATAACCATGAGGGGCATAAACTGGGAAATATTTTAAGGAACAGGAGAGATTGTTTCTTTAGTTTTTGAATTGTTAATGCAGCCATTTGACCAGGGCACTTTTATAAGAGTTTTTGGACCATCTCATTCCCTTTGGTTCTCCCAATTACTGGAGATCCTAGAAGTCATATCTCCTGATTAGTGGAGATCCTAGAAGTCATATCTCCTGATTACTGGAGATCCTAGAAGTCATATCTCCCGATTACTGGAGATCCTAGAAGTCATATCTCCTGATTACTGGAGATCCTAGAAGTCATATCTCCTGATTACTGGAGATCCTAGAAGTCATATCTCCTGATTACTGGAGATCCTAGAAGTCACATCTCCTGATTACTGGAGACCCTAGAAGTTGTATCCCCAATGATCAGATACACTACACTAAGGATAAATGCATGTTATGGCACAACCCCTCTATTTCTATCCACTCCTTTTTTGTGTTGGATGTAGAAATCTAAATGTGTAAATGTATCGTTGCTCAGACGCAATGAAACTTCTTACCTTTTTTATCCTGCAGAAAATCAGCTTCTTTCCCAATCTCTTGCAACTTGTCTATTAACCACTCCCTAGTTTTCGTTGGGTCTCTGTCATTGATGGCTTGTTCTACATTCTCTGTCAAATCTTCAAAGATCGATTCAAGTTCCTCCGCTGTCTTGGACTGAAAAGATGAAAAAAATAAATAAAAAGTCAGCAATTGGGATAACTGTCAAATTAAATATTTCATCATGGGATTTGGGGCTGTGCGTTGGTCCTTTTGGTTCTTTTTGCGTTTAATTTAATGGGGTTTTCCCATCTGGGCATTTACATTTAAATAAATTCATTTGCCTTATGTAAACATTTCTTCAATTGGATGTTAATTAAAAAAATGTTCCTATGTGAAGATAATTTCTTATAAATGTAGCCATGTTGTCCCTTAGAAACCACATAGGTTCCTCGGATACGACCACGTCACACTCTGGCAGCGGTTGCGCTATAGAGTCCTGTCTGACCACCTGGATTCAGCAATTATTACCATAGGACGGCTGCGCGACATGTAGTAACTCCCGGACATTTCATATACAAAAACAATTTGTTTCTTTGTGCAATCACTCCAACAGAGGTGGTCGTATCTGAGGAAGCCATCTGGTTACTAAGGGACAACATAACTACATTTATGAGAAATTATCTTCACACAGGAACATTTTTTTTAATAACATCTAATTGAAGAAATGTTTACGTATGTCAGATTAATGAAACTGAATGTGAATGCCCAGATGAGAATACCCCTTTAAGTCATGATATAATATTCAACCCAATAAAGGCCAATTTACCTTGAGTTTATCTTTTATGTCTGTTATTTGGGCGGAAGGTCCCAGGTTGGCTTGGTACAGATGCTGGATGAGGGTAATGTAAGTGTCCTGAGAGGTTTGCTCTGTGTTTCTTAAACGTTCAGCGACTGACAGAAACTCTTTCGGGAGCTCAGCGGGGTTGATCAGGAGCACCGTCCTAGATGAAAACCAAAAACTTTTAGACCTTACACTAACACTTATTCATCTTCTTATACTTCTGGATCCTAGGCTGTTGACTCAATCACTTGAACACTATGGGGCAGATTTACTAAGGGTCCGAATCACATTTTTCTGGCGGGTTTCCCAAATTTTTCTGATTTGCACCGAATTGGCCATCGCGCGTCACGCGACAGAAATCGTTGGCATGGCCGTCGGAAAACCCGACGGATTCGGAAAAACCGCAGAATTAAAAAAAAAATTGTGTCACAAAAATAGCACTCACATACACCGAGACGGAGGAGGTGAATTACGACGGACTTCAGTGCAGCAGCGACACCTAGTGGACATCGGGCGCAAGACCTTAGTGAATCGCGGCAGAACCCGGATCGGCGTCGGAGAACGCACCGCTGGGGCGTGGAGTAGCCAGACATGAGGCTACGCGACACGACTACTCCATGCCCCACTAGCCTCTTTTGTCCTCCTACCCTGAGATCTTCGGCACACAGCTCCTCTTAGCTGCGTGACCTTGTCCGAGAAGCCTGTGTTCTGCGCATGGGCAGAATGGCCGGCCCGCGGCTGTGTGGCCACTGCTCCGGAGCTACTCCAAAGCTGCTGCTCCGGGAATTTACATATTGGGGTATTAAAGATTTTTTTTAAAAAAGCGGGGACGTGAGGATTAGCTCTAAAAAGGGCTATCCTCATGTTCCTTACATGAACCTACCACCTGTTCTACCTTTATAGGTAGAATCGTGTTGGTAGGTTCCCTTTGACAACAAAACAACAAGTGACTTATTGCAAGAGTTTTCTATCAGAAAATTCCGGCCCAAAAACACTACAAGTGAATCTACCCATAGAGGATTTGGTACCAAAAGTCACATAGTAAATGTGTATAAGTTATGCACAAAAGTTCCTGGTATCATGAATACAGTCATGTAGACAGTCCAAGGCCTCCATCATACATGACGATCCTTCTCATACTCACACAATGCTGGGCACAGACGATTTAGTCAGGAGACCTTGTTCTGCCCGCACCAGGCGCTGGTAGGTGATTCCTAGCAAAGCAAACAACATTGGTGACGTGTCCATAGTGTGACAGTGAATAAGGCCCCATGGATATAGGAATATTATATCCGTACCTGGAACTTTCTGCTCATCACTGATAAAGCTTAGCAGCTCCTGGTAGATGTCACAATACGGAGCCGGCCACGTGAGGAAGACATGGAACGTCTCAAAGGCTTTAGATAGAAGGTCGCAATGTTTAGGGATCCAGGGGGCCTACAATAAGTAGTAGTGCCAAAATATTATCACATTATTGCTAAATATTTCATACAATCAGAAGGGCAGGAGGAACAGTCAATGTTTTATTATGTTTCTATTTGTTTTTGGCATTTTTCGTTTGTCATTATAGTTTGTTCTAATTTCATGACCAGTAGGTGGCACCATCTGTACATGTGATTTACCCTTACTTAGCCTGTAATTGGTATTATTTCTTTTACCTACTGTAACACTTACATATACTGCAGCACTTTACTGATGTTATAAGTTACTCCCCCTATCAGTATCAGTGCTATTCTACCTACCTAACACCTACATACACTGCAGCACTTTACTGATGTTATAAGTTACTGCCCCTATCAGTTTCAGTGCTATTCTACCTACCTAACACTTACATACACTGCAGCACTTTACTGATGTTATAAGTTACTGCCCCTATCAGTTTCAGTGCTATTCTACCTACCTAACACTTACATACACTGCAGCACTTTACTGATGTTATAAGTTACTGCCCCTATCAGTTTCAGTGCTATTCTACCTACCTAACACCTACATACACTGCAGCACTTTAACAATGTTGTTATATCTTACTCCCCCTATAAGTATCAGTGCTATGGGGATGGGGGGGGGGGGGGGGGCTGATTGATATAACAATACTGCCTGAAAAGAAGATTTCTAAAAACTAGTCATTTCTTTCTAGTCATCTAAAGGGCACCTGTCACCAGGGACCTCATTTTCACTAAAGACTGGCTGCAGAAGCCCATTGCACCTGTCTTTCTGCATTTTCTAAGCATTTGCATTACAATATAATTGTGTGTTATTGCTTACTAGCACCCTGACAGAATCCTATGTGTTGTTCCAGGGGTTGGGCTTTGGTTTCAAATGCATTTAAAAGAAACAACACATTTCTTGTCTGTGCTGCAGACTCCTCAGCTCTCAGCCCCCACTTTTGTTCTCCTTTACAGCTTCTCCCTCCCCCACTGATGTCTGCTGACCAGGCTGTGAGCTCTGTGAAGGAGCATCTGTACAGGAGCACAAAGGTGGGAACAGACAAGTCCCATGGTGCGCAAGGTAAGTTTTAACACACAATTACATTGTAATGCAAATGCTTATGGAAAGCAGTCCTAAGATCTAAACAGTGATGGAAGGGCAGCAAGCAGAGATCTTGAATGCAGTGAGGAATTGAGACGGAAAGTATATTGGAAAATTGTTTTAATATTCCTTACACAAACCTTATCAATTATTTGTTGAAAGTGACAACCCCTTTAAATGAACTATTTAAAAAAAACAAATAATGTTATCCCCTGTAACTAGGGGTTGTCTGTAAGTCAGGTGTTCTTAAGTAGGGGACCGTATATACTCGAGTATAAGCCGACCCGAGTATAAGGCGAAACCCCTAATTTCAACACAAAAAACTGGGAAAACCTATTGACTCGAGTATAAGCCGAGGGTGGGAAATGCATTGGTTACAGCCTCCCAGTATATAGTCTGCCAGCCCCTGTAGCATACAGCCTGCCCAGCCCCTGTAGTAGGAAAAAAAATAACATTGTACTCATCTTTCCGACATCCCCCATAGGTCCTCTTCTGTCTCAGACTGTCCCAGACAAAAGAGGGGGGGGGGGGGGGGGGGAGAATGTGCAAACTCCTATGCAATTGTTGCCCTTGGGATTCCAATTCAGGAGTGAAGTTCTGCAGCTCCTCATATAACCGCATCACTTACCAGGAGAACAGCAAAGTGAAACATCAACGCCAGAGGAGTGAGGAGCTCATACTCGCAGTTCTCCTGGGCCTGCAAAATATTTAAATATATATATATTAGAAAATGTTTCACTATGAGCAGCTACTGATTAAATCAAATGAAAACCGCAGCGCCCGGCAGCTATTTGCAAATAGGCGGGGGCTGGTTGTCAGTGGGTGGGGGTGCCAGGCATTTGGACTGGGGGCGCCATGGCCTCAGAAATAGTATAGTAGCTGATCATTGATAGCACCAGCAGTGGGGTTGTAGTGGTCCCTTGAAAGGTCCATAAGGAGTCGCTTCCCCAAATGAGGCAACATTACTATAAGTACCCTATAATACATTGAAAGCACATCTTTCTGTTTTACAAGTTAAAAATAAAGAACATTTAACTATAATATAAAATCAATAAACATTATTACATATAAGAAGTATGAGAATCCCCGAGCCACTTCAATCCCACATTTTGTGTTTCTAAGATCTAATAACCATGGATATTGATGCTTCCTACATAATGAAGCTGCGACTCGTCTGTCCCGTTTCCGTAAAAAACGCGTACATTTCATTTTGACGTCAGGAATTGAAACGAGGCAGCTAAAAATGACAATCCAAGTAAACATCCAGGGATAATAGGGGAAAGAAATACGGCGACTGCCATGGCCCATTGTGTAGGGGCAGGTCATGTGGTGGCTCTGGGGGATCGTTCTTGTCACCTGTCCTGATTAATGACCTCCACATCGTTTTGTTGTGAGGGTAAAGTTTGGGAACAAGGACCTTCTTCCTGCTCGCTCCTTCTTGTTTGTCCTGTTGGGCTCATTGTTACCCGCCAAGATGTGGACAAGAGAGTAAACTCAGGAAGCAATGTCTCTTCCCCTGCAATTTCCATTCCCTGTGCAGATGTTAGACACATAAGTTTTCTTCATTGACTGTAGGTTCCCAGCAGCCTCAGAGGAAAATCTGCACCTGACTTATAGCAGGTGGATTAACATACGTATAATTACATGTATTTATAGATGCAATAGGACAGCTCCCCTTATACCTATAGATTGTTATACCTCTTATACCCCGTTCCTCTCTACAGCTGATGGTCTGCAGTACAGCTCATATATGGCATAAGGTCAGTGCACAGAGTCCCATCCTATAACATAAAGTTGTGTCTCACCTGTCTCGTCCTGTCCAGGATTTTCTCAGCCAGTATAATGTGATTAGCCGGCTCGCGATTCACCAGCTCCTCCAAACTCCAATAATTCAGACAAAGCCCAGCTGCAAAATAACAATGTTCATGACTAAGGAAAACACTGTAGCTTATTGTAGATTGGTTTACGTTCTCACTGATTGATATAACAATACTGCCTGAAAAGAAGATTTCTAAAAACTATTCGGTTTTGATTGAGTTACAAATGAAATATTTGATTTCTAGTCATTTAAAGGGAACCTGTCACCAGGGACCTCATTTTCACTAAAGACAGGTTGCAGAAGCCGATTACAGCTGCAGTGAACAGATGCCTTTTTGCCTTCTATAAGCATTTGCATTACGATATCATTGTGTGTTATAACTTAGCTTGCACCCTGACATAATCCTCTGTGTAGTCCCAGGGGTTGGGCTTTTGTTTGGATGCATTTCAAAAAACAACATGTCTTGTCTGTTCTGCAGACTCCTCAGCTCTCAGCCTCCACCTTTGTTCTCCTGTACAGCTCCTCCCTCCCCCACTGATGTCAGCTGACCAGGCTGTGAGCTCTGTGAAGGAGCAGCTGTACATAAGCATAAAGGTGGGGACTGAAAGCTGAAGAGTCTGCAGAACAGACAAGTCCCATGGTGTGCAAGGTAAGTTACAACACACAATTACATGCAAATGCTTATGGAAAGCAGTCCTAAAATCTAAACAGTGATGGAAGGGCAGCAAGCAGAGATCTTGAATGCAGTGAGGAATTGAGAGTATATTGGAAAATTGTTTAATTATTCCTTACACAAACCGTATCAATTATTTGTTGAAAGTGACAACCCCTTTAATTGAATTATTTAAAAAAACAAATAATGTTACAATATTAATTCCCTCCTTTTCCTATTTTACATATGGAAATAGAAAACATAGGGGCAGATTTACTTACCCGGTCCGTTCGCGATCCAGCGGCGCATTCTCTGCGGTGGATTCGGGTCCGGCCGGGATTCACTAAGGTAGTTCCTCCGACGTCCACCAGGTGTCGCTGCTGCGCTGAAGTTCCCTGGAGGCGCGCTGGAATGCCCTGAAATTCACCGGCCAATACCTAGTGAAGGTAAGTGCAATTTTCGCGACACATTTTTTGTTTTAAATGCGGCGGTTTTTCCGAATCCGTCGGGTTTTCGTTCGGCCACGCCCCCCGATTTCTGTCGCGTGCATGCCAGCGCCGATGCGCCACAATCCGATCGCGTGCACCAAATCCCGGGGCAATTCAGGGAAAATCGGCACAAATCGGAAATATTCGGGTAACACGTCGGGAAAACCCGAATCGGGCCCTTAGTAAATGACCCCCATAAAGTCCAAATTGGAAACAATTAAATCCACATCTCGAATTTTACATATACACGCAGTCCCTGGGTTACGTACAAGAGAGGTTCTGTAGGCTTGTTCATAAGTTGAATTTGTATGTAAGTCGGAAATGTATATTTTACAATTATAACCCCAGACAACATTTCTTTGGGCGTCTGAGACATTTGGATTTTAAAACTTTTGGGTGGCAATGTCCAATTTATAAAAATATTAAAAAATATAAATAATATATAAAAATAGAAAAAATCTTCTGTTGCATCCTGTTTCCCCAAAAAATGGATTAAAACTAATAAAAAGGGAATGTGTACTCCAAGATAGTACAGATAAAATCTACAGCTCATTCTGCAAGAAACAAGAACAAACACATCTCTCTAGGCATAAGTAATAAAAAAAAGTTTAAAAGTTAAACATTTTTTAGGTATTTATTTTTGATAGACAAAAACTCAATACATTTTTTATCACTACAATTTAACCGATCTGCAGAATAAAGATAACGTGTCATTTATACTGCACATTAAACAGCATAAATAAAGGAAAAATAAAATGAATGGGTTAATAAGGGGGTTAGATAAATAACAATTCACTGCCCATACGAATAACAAATCACCGGCTATGGATAACGGGGGTGCTGTAAGGTGGGGAAAAAAAAGACAAATTTTGTTTCTAATATTTGACAACCCCTTCTATATGCAATACCAGTTTACAACAGAGATGGCAGCACAGACCAACTACAGAGATGAACCGTAGCAAAACTTCATGTGTGGCTGTAGATCTCCTCATATCATACACTTATCTCTATACAATGATATTCCTGTAGCAGATACTTTCCTGGGGTCTCACCTGTCCATGAGGAGGAAGATCCCGGTGTTTTGCTGAGCCCGTGCAGACAGCGCTCCAGAGCATGCTGAATCCTGTCCTCGGTGCAGGATGTGTTCTGCATTTTAAGGCATGTCCTGAGAGAGAGGAGATACAATGTGACATTGTAACGCCGGCCTCACAACAAGAGCCTGACACTATTATAGCATTAGACCTGCAGCCATCAAAATCCTCAGCAGATCACCAGGGAAAATGTTTGACGAATTAGTAAAGTAGTGTAAAGTTTACCAACAACAAGTTATCAAGGTTATTACAGGAAGCTTTATATTTGAGCCTCGACTTTCTGGAGCAAATTCATGAAACAATCGTCACAGGGGAGCGCTTTTTCAGCTATTCTTTGAAATTCTGTTGAGACTATGTAAAATTTTGCAAACGTATTTCATGTCATATTGTCTAATATGTCATATGGAATATGTTTGATGGGGAGGGTCCGAATACTCAAATAAAGATGATGTTGTGGGCCCATCCTTCATCTTTACAGGACCTGCGGCCATTAATAAGATCTCATTGGGGCTCATTTACTAAGGGTCCGAATCGCGCAATTTCCCGACGATTTCCGATTTGCCCTGAATTGCCCCGGGATTTTGGCGCACGTGATCGGATTTTGGTGTATGGGCGCCACCTTTCACGCGACAGAAATATGGGGGGGGGGGGGGGGGGTGGCCGTAGGTCAACCCGACGGATTCAGAAGAACCACGGAATTTAAGAAAGAATTTGTGTTGCAAAATCATCACTCACATACAGCGGGATGAAGCAGGTGAACTCCGGGGGACTTCGGCGCAGCAGCGACACCTGCTGGACATCCTCGTCAGAGAACGCGCTGCTGGATCGCTACTGGACCGGGTAAGTAAATGTGCCCCATTATCTGTAATTGTGAAATGTACCTTAAAAGGGTTTTCCCATGACACATTGGTGGTGAGACCCCCACAAATCACAAGAACATGGGGTCCGATGTATCCCTGTCAGACCCCTCGACTGTCACCGAGATAGACGGAGCAGCCGGTCTTGCATGGCCGGGCTACCCATTTCATCTCTATGATAATAATTATAATTCCTTTATTTATATATTACAAACAGATTACGCAGTGCTTCACAGAACTTTTCATATCAGTCCCTGTCCCCAATGGGGCTCTGATCAACCTACTTGTATATTTTGAAGTGTGGGAGGAAACCCACACAAACATTGACAGAGCATACCTACTCTTTGCAGATGTTGACCCTGGGACATGAACCCAGGTCCCCAGCGCTGCAAGGCTGTAGTGCTAACCACTCAGCCACCGTGCTCCCACATGGAGCTGATGTACCAGTGCTCCTGGTTTATCATGATGGATTTTGATGGAAGATTTCCTGCCCCAGTGTCGAGTGATTCCAGTCCTCTGCTGGACCTTGAAGGACCATTATAATAAATCAGATCCTGGGCCTATTAGAGGATCCTTTGAGGGCGATTCAGTCCTTCCCTCCCTACATCAATGGACAGAAACAATGCTGCCCCTCTGCAGTGCATGGCAAGTAACAAGTAAGTGGGTGTCTCAGCACCCAGCCCCCCCCCCCCATTATGTCCCAATGACTAAATGTTTATAAAATAGGTAAAATACAAGGAGTGATCAGCTGAAAAGCCAGAACAAAGTTTATAAATATGGTTCAACTACATACATAAACATCGATAGTCTCCTAATACCAGGAAATCAACCAGTGACTCAAATCTATGAATGGGGAATTATCCTGCACTGTAAATTTCCCAGTGTAACGTAAGATACAACTTCCCGACAACTTCCCTTTTTCTTATCTAATTGTGCAAAACAAACAAGTTGTCGTCTGTAAAGGCCGAACAGATAGAAAGGGGAACAAACATGCTAGCGACATGGACAAAGTTGTGTGTGGGTTGTGTGTCGTATGAGGCCGCCTTCACCCGTGGCATGAAACGCATCAGAACAGCAGAGCAGAGGATATTTGCCTAATTACATTGCTGTCAACATTGCGTTTACAAAACAAATTGTGTTAATAAACACATGCATTAACGCATTGTTGACAGTAATGTAATTAGGCAAATTCTGATGCGTTTCAAAACACATGTGTTAACGCCACGTGTGAATGCAGCCTCAAGCTCATGATGCACGTCAGCACGCAGCAATTCCTTCCTACTCACTTAAAGACATGCACACTCGGCACGGCTACTACCACATGTACCGCTATCAGGGCACCTCTGTTCCTTGCAGATAACTCTGGCTCATTCTCTCAAGCTTGATGTAAAGTGGTGATGGATCAGAGATGAAGGAGTACCACTCATTATTATTAGGGTCATTTAACAACTTTTTATGAAACCATATTTTCCGTTACCTGGTAAACGCTTGCAGCATCAACCACCTTCCTTATCTGTCAAGATAAGTCTGGGGCAATTAGGGTCATTTCAAATTGTGTTTAGCAATGTCTGTATAATCTGATATAATATACTGTAGCATCCATTTTTCGATGTGTTCCCTACACATTTCTTGGGTATGCACAGCATATATATAGATATCTTTCATAGGCGCCGCGCGGTTTTCATGTAATTATATGAAGTCTGCGCTCTATTACTTTTCCTTCCTGCATTAAGCTAATAGCAATAGGAAATGAAGCCTTCCTTCTCCCTGTATGAGGCTTCCCTTTCCCGTGCTTTGTACAATAACCAAGTTCAGCCTGACGGTGGGTCAAGTGGCTTTATATTCCTTGTCTGAACAGACCCATTCATACTGACCCCTTGAATGACAGGATCCCCGGGAGCGGGCACATCGCCAGGTCTGCCGGATCTGGGCACCGCCTGCCCGCTGTAAATCTTAGGGGAAAACACAGGATTTGTAGTTGTGTACAATGTGCAGAATATCAAGAAGAAAAATAAAGCCCAGCACCTATCTATACTAAGTATGTATAGTATTAAACATATTCAATATTGAAACATTGTGTTTCAAAATGTAACATTGCACAAAATATTATTCTCATATGACATAAATATACAATATATATACTATATGTTTTAGATCTCAGGCTGGGCAAAAAAAGGGGTTAGAGAAGTACTGAAGGGCCCAAGTGCACACTTCTCCCCACAAGTGATTTGAAACGTATAAAAACTGTGTATAAAAATATTTGACAATTGGAGGTATGTCCGTGGAGAACGCTAAAGAATCCTGAATGGACAATTGATGGGTAGCTGTCGGTGTGGTTGTTGGTGTCCAAATACAAGCGACTGTGAATATGATCCGGAATAATGACAGTCTATATGTGTCGTAAGCTTATATAAAAATGGCGACTGGTGGTTGAAGACTTGTGCAAGCTTAAATTACGTGTGAAGTCAATGCAATATATTGGTATTGCACTTGGATTTGAGTTTTATACAGGCTTGTACTTTCTATCGAGAGGTAAACATCAAGTATTGCACTCACAGTTTCGCCACAGTAATATTGAAGGGTTATCCTGGTTCTTATGACAATCCAACATTTTTAAAATCCAATTGTCACAGAGACCTAAAAAATTTTGACTGGGGTCACAATAATAAAGTATACGGTTCCGACTTACATACAAACTCAACTTAAGAACAAACATACAGAACCTATCTTGTATGTAACCTGGGGACTGTCTGTACATCTTGATATACTGTATATATACCAACTGTAATTATAGCCATAACAAGACTCCATTATGTTAACAAGAGGAAGGAAATGACTAAAAGACTTCAAATAGGAACATAACATCAATTTGACCGTTTTCAATGTAATCAGTGATAAAATAATTCATTCATTCAATTCATTCAGAAAAAATATACACTTTAACCCATTAATTTCCTGGCCCTTTTTTGTTTTTGCATTTCCATTTTTCGCTCCCCACCTTCAAAAATCTATAACTTTTTTCCATGTAAAGCGCTTTGTGAGGGCTTGTTTTCTGCGTAGCAAATTGTACTTCATAGTGACGGTAGCTTAGATAGAAGAGGTTAGGGGAGCAGTACAATGACAAACGAATTGAAATTCCTGGTGGGTGCAGGCCTCGCAAGGATCCGACTCCAAATCCCAGGAATAACCGAAATTCAAGACAGGGAAGCAGCACTCCGTGAAATATTCAATGTTCATGCTTGAAAATGGCTGCATAGAGACAGCTGAAACGTTGCATCTGCCCACTGGCGAAATAAAACATTGAATATTTCACATAGTGCTGCTTCCCTGTCTTGAAATTCATAGTGACGGTATTCCATGCCGTGTGCTGGGATGAGGGGAAAAAATTCCAAATGCAGTGAAATTGGTAAAAAAAAAATGCATTTGCGCCATTTTCTTGTGGGCTTGGATTATACTGCTTTCACTGTGTGCCCAAATTTAATTTCTCCTTTATTCTTTACGTCGGTCCAATCATAGGGATAGCAAATGTATATAGGTTTTATAATGTTTTACAAAAAGGAAAAACTCATGTGCAAAAAAAATATCCTCATTTTGCCATCTCTGGCCCTAAAAACTTTTTGCGGCTTTTGATGCCGTTTTCAATGCTACCAAATGGCCAAAAAAGTAGCGTTTTCGACTTTGCCACTATTTGCCATTACAGGGTTAAACACTGGGAAATACAGTTATTATATTTTGATAGACCGGACATTTTTGGATGCGGCAATAGCTAACATGTTTATGATTTTTACTGTTTATTTATATTTATATCAGTTATAGGGAAAGGGGGGTGATTTAAATTTTGATTTTTTTTCTTTAATTTTTTTTTTCTTTTTAACAATTTCTTTTTTTTACTATTTTGTCAGCTCCAACCGCGGGTGTTACCAATGGGTGTTTGCTGCAATATGCGGCAAAGGCCCGCCTTGTATGGAAAGGGCTCAGCCAGTGAGCCCTCTCCATGCAGTGGGAACATACCATTACATCACACATCAGTAGGGGGTTAATAAATATAAATAAATAATTTAAAATAGCTATATTATATTTCTAGTACAGATTATGTAGGAAGTTTTAAAGGGGTTGGACACTCCTTTACATAAATTGGCCATGTGCCTTTACTGCCTTGTAGATAATTCCTGAGTGTTTATCAAGTGATTAAGCATTCCTGCCACTTACTTTTCCACTGTGTGCTGACTTTCTTTCTTTCATGCTTCTTTCTTTACATTTCTGAGCTCTACTGAATAGAATGAGCAGCAGCACAGTATGAGTAATCCTCCTCCCTCCACACAAAACTTGGTCTACAATGGCAGAGATTATTTAAGGATATGTTCATGCTTCACCAGCATAAGTATTTTAAGCGGAGCACTTTGCTCATGTAAGGCAGTGACCTGCCTGCACATGGGAGGAGGATAGCGTCTGTCCTAAGGTTTTGTTGCTGCAATGCTCTATTGTTACAAGCAATCGCAAACTTGCTTAGTTTCATTAAAGAAAAAAAAAAAAAAAGGACAACCAGTGCAGTCATAATTTTTTACAGTGGGGCGGAAGGGGTCTCCGTCCGTGCCCATAGTAGGCCCTTGCCAGTGGCTGTAATAGCACTCCGGATGCAGACCACCTACCACCCAATCTACCTTTATAGGTAGATTTGTGGTGGTAGGTGCCCTTTAATATTTCACAGAGTGCTGCTTCCCTGTCTTGAATTTCAAATGTAAAATCCAAGTGCAATACCAGTATCTTGCATTGTCTTCACACGTAATTTAGGCTTGCACAAGTCTTCAACCACCAGTCGCCATTTTTATATAAGCTTACGACACATATAGACTGTCATTATTCCGGATCATATTCACAGTCGCTTGTATTTGGACCCCAACAACCACACCGACAGCTACCCATCAATTGCACATTCAGGATTCTTTAGCGTTCTCCACGGACATACCTCCAATTGTCAAATATTTTTATACACAGTTTTTATACGTTTCAAATCACTCGTGGGGAGAAGTGTGCACCTGGGCCCTTCAGTGCTTCTCTAACCCATTTTTTTGCCCAGCCTGAGATCTAAAACATATAGTATATACGGTATATTGTATTTTTATGTCATATGAGAATAATATTTTGGGCAATGTTACATTTTGAAACACGATGTTTTAATATTAAATATGTTTAATACTATACATACTTATATCGTTAATGGAGTATAGATAGGTGCTCGGCTTCATTTTTCTTCTTGATAGTTCTGCATTATTACAGATAGACACCTGTAATCTGCCGGTAGCACATCTATTACCCATATCAGTCCAGTAACAGTATTGGGATAGTGCTGAGATATATACTTTTCAATGTGCAGAATATGTTTATAGAATTTTTTGCAGGGTGGAGAGATAATGATCACATTTTAGAGTGTTTTAAGAAGCAAGAACCCCTCTAATTCTACAGAATTCTATAAAAAGAAAAAGGTGATAAAAAATAGACTGGAATGTCCCTCTAACGTTTTCAAGATTCTAAAAGTGGATGGAAAATTGTGTCTAAAGTCTAGAATTAGATTCACCAAGACCATTAGATGCTAATACCAGAATAGTAGTGACCTGCTACTGAACGTCAGATCCTTTGGAGTCTCACATGAGATAATCGACTAGCTGTTTGAAGTGTTGGAAACATATTGGAAACATGGCCCGGTCCTATTAACAGGACATCTATCACCAGATCAAGGATTGTAAACCAAGCACACTGACATACTGGTGTGCACCCCCTCTGGTGGGGTCTTCGCTTCTTTTAGCTTCTTATGTCCTGGTTTTTACAAAAAAGGCTTTTAAAATTATGCAAAAGAGCCTGAGGGGCTCCAGACGCCATAGGAGTTAATGGAGCCCGGAGCCCCTCTGGTTAATTTGCATAATTTTTAAAACCCTTTTTTCTTAAAAACAAGGGTATAAGAAGCTTAAAGATCAGCAGATCCTGCCATAGGGGGCGCACATGTCAGTGTGCTTGGTTTACAATCCTTGATCTGGTGATAGATGTCTTTTAAGTTAATGAAGTTGAGCTGCAATACCAATCACAGCCACTATACAGTATAATATATGATGGGCAAGTGCTCATCTGAACACTGTAATCTCCCTCATCAGCCGGGTCGGGGTGTTGACATTGATGACCTAGACAATAACAATCAAAATTATAGTCCCTGAAAACTCCTTTAAAGAGAACCTGCCATGCAAAATAACCCCCTAAACTAAATATATTTTCATAAACTGCCATTAGAGAGCATTGCCTCTATCCCTTCATTGTCCCTCTACATGCCTGTAAACCTAAGCAATGAGGTCCTAAAGCTGTATGCAAATGACCTGTGAAATGTCCAATGAAGCATTAGCATATTCAAGCTGTCCACTCTATTCATGAGTGGGAGGTACAGCCACACCCCCAGTACATGACTGACAGCCTGTGTAATGATGTGAGGCTGTATAATCATGTGAGGCTGTATAATGATGTGC
>WNYA01000102.1:195426-308276 GCA_019512145.1 Engystomops pustulosus
CATGTGGTGAGAGCGCCACAAAACTGGCGGAAACGCCATAGTAAATGTCCCCCATTGTGTCCTCTTTGGTGATTGCCTGGGTGCCCACAGAGAGGGCTCCGAGTGCCACCTCTGGCACCAGTGCCATAGGTTCGCCACCACTGTACTAGGAGATATAATGATATCTCTTGTGGTTCCCCCATCCTCAACTCTGAACTCTGGACTCCTCCTGTAGCCATCTATGGGTCGACGTAGAACTCTGAGGAAACATTTAGTTACTTTCTTGCAAAATCTGCTGCTACAGAAATGGGGACAACCAGACCCCCGAAGAGAAGGCGGCAGTCAATGGTTAATCACCACCCCAACTAATTTGATCACTGTGTATACTATTCTCTATACAGATATGGGGCATCTTGCCCGATGCTTCATGTGATGGAGGCCATTGACTAACACTTCCAACTCAACTTTTGACAGCACAATTTTCGCTACAAACGTTCTTTTCATAAAGTATCCTTTGCCATCCTTCTTCCAAAGATTATCATTTAATACGTTGTATCCAACATCTGTGTAGGCAGCTGTCAGTGATTTGCTGATCTAGGACGGTTAGCTAATACGCCTTCTAGTAAGAGATCCACAATTAGACATCCGTATCCTGAATTTTGCAATCTTGATTCATCGTCTTGTGACATTGCTGTGGCTTGGATTGAAGAACCACAGATGACATGAGGCAGCGTCTGCCATGTTTACTGGGCTGCAGGTGCATTTGCCAAAAAAAATTGAGCACAACCATATGTGGACTATACACAAGGTGCCATTCTCCAGATTCCAGAGCAGTAACATCCCGTCGGTCATCTCCTTGTCAGGCTGACCATGCAAAAATTGTGGTTACCAGAAGATCCCAGGAAGTTCTCACCTATCCCACATCTTTGCTGCAAGGCTTATTGTGGAGCCACCAGTGACCACAGTCTAGCCCAAGTTCTAACCCAACTTTGCGATGGTCACAAACATTGCATTGAGACCGTCCATCCAGTGTGTACCAGGGTTGTGATAACTTTAACTTCAAGGAAAGATAATGGGGAAAGGAGGAGTCACATATTGGATTCCAGCGTGGCCGATCCTTTCGTCTCAAAGAAAAGAAGCCACCTTCACCAGAGCATAGTCCCTGTTACATGTCCAAAAAGGATCTGTCAATATCACTAGAATGCAGATAATTTGATATCTCCTGTAAATAATGATATATGTACAGCCGGTATAACCTGGGGATCTCCTGTATATAATGATATATGTACAGCCGGTATAACCTGGGGATCTCCTGTATATAATGCTATATGTACAGCTGGTATAACCTGGAGATCCCCTGTATATAATGATAGGATAAGGGAAGGGAAACATGCAGGAAATTGGACGCACGATCTTAGTAAAACGCGGCAGACGTCCGAATCCAGTTTGGGACAATCTGGAATCAGACGAATCAACGGCGGGTATGTAAAATGTGCCCCCATTGGGTGCCAGAAGGGGACAATATTCTGCAGATGGGGAATAGACGTCCAAGGATGTACTAGAAATGAATCATTGTCATCAAGACATTTTCCACTGTCTTCTAATGGTAAGCTGAATGTATCTGCCCCGATTGTTTAGTGCTTACACAGAGGCAGTGCTTGCTGAGGTCAATGTGCTGAAAACAATTTTTTTTTAAACAGCTGCGGATTGAATTTGGTTATAAGTGTAATTTAATAAGAACCTCGAGCGTTGGTCGTGCTGCCAGATCCGTTTACAAAATAAAAGAGTTGACCACAGATAATCTCTTGAATCGGAGGACATTCACTTTTTACTTGCTGAATTTCCTGACAGCGTCCCCTACCGAGCAGATCTCCCTTGTAGATAAATTGATGGTGTCTGTATACTATATAAGTATAATCCTGAGAATACACACGACGATAGAGACAAAGGATATGCGTCGCGCTTATATAACAGGTGTGTGTATTCCTTATTTGTTATTTATTTACAATCATGGGTCAGTTCTGTCATTGGATGATGATGTCACAAGGTAACCGCGTGATGCCACCACTTCTATGTATTTTGTCAATGCTGGATTTGATGATGTTCACCGGGGTAAACGCAGTGAAGTGATGGCCCCCATTCTATGTAGTCGTCAATGAATGGAGGATGGATTGTAAGTGTACCGCAGTGATTGCCACACAGTTATGTATTTGTCAATGACTGGATGATGATGTCACAGTGTAACGGCAGTGATGGCACACAGTCTAATGTATGCGTCAATGACTGGATGATGATTTTTGTCACAGTTTGTTGTACACCCGCAGTGATGCCACACAGTCTCTGATTGTCAATGACTGATGATGATGTCCACAGTGTAACCGCAGTGATTGCCACCACAGTATATGTATTTGTCCAGACTGGATGATGGTCACAGTGTAACCGCAGTTGATGACAACCCAACGTCTATGTATTTGTCATAGGACTGGATTGATGATGTCACAGAGTAACAGCAGTGATGCCACACAGTATAGTAATCGTCAAGACGGAGGATGAGTCACCAGTGTAAAACGCAGTGTGAGGGATTGTCACACAGTCTTCTATGTATTTGTATCAAGGACGGATGATATGATTTTGGCACAGTGTTTTTTGTAACCGCAGTGATGCCACAAGTCTATGTATTTGTCAATGACTGGATGATGATGCACAGCGTAACAGCCAGTGATGCCACACAGTCTATGTAATTTGTCAATGAACGGATTGATGAGGTCACAGTTGAACCGCAGTGATTCCACAAAGTATCGTATGTCAATGACGGATGATGAATTGTTGTAGCATTGTAATTGCAGATGATGTCACACAGTCTCTGTATCGGTCAGTGGTGATTGGAGATTTTACAACAGTCTAGTATGGGGAGTCAGTGGACTGGATGATATGCACAGTGTAATTGCATGAGTCAACATTCTATCTATCGGGTCGAAGCGATGCGGATGAAGATTTCAACTAGCGATAGCTTTGAGGTCAACCACAAGTATATGTTTCAGTCGTTGGTCGGGATGGATGATGTTTGATCTTTGTCACAGCGCCATTTGCTGTGATGTCACACAGTCTTTGTATGGGTCAGTCGTGACTGGATGGTCTGACGTCACAGAGTAGTAATAGCTTGAGGTCGATTTTGGAATCGTATGTGATTGAATGATATAGTACAGTTGTAACGCAGTGATGTCACACAGCCTAGTATTGGTCAGTCAGGGATGGATGATGACGTCACAGAGTTAATACCTTTAGGTCGATTTTGGAATCGTCGTGATATTGAATGATGATGTCACAGTTGCAACTGCAGTGATGTCACACAGTCTGATGTTCTTGGTCAGTCTGGGGATTGGATAATGCTGTTGAAGATTTACTGCAAGTCAGTGAGGTCACCAATGATGCCATGAAGTTGGGCATTGTGTTCACATACTCCATTGTAGCAGGCAATGATTGGGATGATTGATAACCACAATGTTGCTGGTAAGGCTTCTTATGATGATTGTAATGGTGTGAGACTGTGATGGTCACACATCTTCTAAATTGGGATGATAATGAAGCCATTATAGCAAGCAGTTTAGCCAGGCGGTTGGATAATGATGTCAAAGGAAAGCAGTGATGTCACATTCTATATAACAGAGTCCACTTTCCACTCTAAAATAAATGGGTGGAATATTTAGGATTTTTGCTGAATTTTTGACCTTTACTGGAATAAGTGGGTGTTTCTGGCACAAGTTGCTGCTACCTTTCCAGAAGGGTTCATTGTTAGTTAGATATCTCAGGTCAGGGAGAGATGAAGGTGGAAAGATGAAAGAGATTGACTGTTGCTCAGTGTTTCATGGACCTCTCATAATACGACGGTGAACGACTTTACTCAGGACATTTATGAATTAAGGAATGTATGAGACTATTATAAAAACTTCATCCCCCTCCACCTCATGGAGAATAACCCTGATACAAACCAGTCCAGTCCTTCCCCTTCACCATTATAAAATACTTCTATGGTTCCAAAGGCCTTCATTCTCGCCATTACCAATTCTTAGTTGGGGCATGTAAAGTAGTTGGTTTATGAAGTTGGCTGGATAAGGTTTGCTGATGTGAGATATGGGCGATCCTCTACCTGTGCGTGGTTGGTGGTAGCGTGGTTCTTAACCTGTTTCATATGACACATTCGCCGACACATTCTTTTAGTGATAAATCAAAAATATGTGCGGTGGGTGTTTGCGCTCCGTGGCGGAGGCCTGAGCTGTTGAACCGATGGGACCGACTCAAAGAACCCTAGGGCCTTGATAGATAGAACCTGGTTAAGAAGAACCACAGGGTCTTAAGGATTGTTATCGCTACCATCTCCCAACAATTGATTTTTGCAACCAACGATTCAATTTATACGTTCATTGCCAGTCATGGGAATAGGATCAGAACTATAGTAGTCAAGGGGGAAATGGAGCCTCTGAGCGCTACACATGACGGACACATGGGGCTTATTTACTAGGGTCGGGCCCTGCTCACCTTTCATAGGAAGTTGCACTGTTTCGGAGATTGCCAAGGGATTGACAAGGTATTTTTTAATAAGGGTTGTCTCACTGGGATGGTGTCGCACGCAATCGGTTTTTGGCGATGTGCTGCGCTGATTCCATGCGGACACAAATCGGGGGGGAGGTTGGGTGTGACAATCTGATGATTCGGAATGAGCGCAGGATTTAACTTTCAAATTGTGTCACAAGACAAAGATTCTACATGCTCGGAGAAGCTGGTGAACCTGTCGGACCTTGAGCGGGGAAAGCGACCATGCAGATTCGGGCTGGCACGATCTTAGTGAACGCGGCACCGTGCACTATTGTCGAGGACATTGCACTTCGTTGAAACTCCGTGGACCAGGTAGTAAAGGTGCACATTGAAGCACATTTACTTACCTGTCATGCGCGTCCCGAAATGCATTGCCCGCCGAACATGCCCTTTTCTTGTGCAAGCGATTCCCTAGATCGTTTTTGCAGCTGAGTTTCCTGCATAATTCTGTGTGCTTCCCTGCTCAGGTCCCCGGAGTTCACCTTCTTCTTCCCAAGAAGTAAGGTTGTGTTCTGTGACTCAATTCCGGCCGCCCAGTCCCGAATCAGTCGGATCATCCCCACGGCACGCCCTCCTCCCTGGCCCTCCATGATTTCGGTCAAGTGGGGAGCAGCGCAGCTGCGACAGAAATCGATCACGTGCGACACGAATCCCAGCCGCAGGACACCTGTTAAAGTACCTGTCCAAGCTGTGCATCTGCAGACAAGTGCAAGTGCAACGCGACCCTTAGAGTCTATGGGCTTATTTTACGAGTGCATTGCAGTTTGAGGGGTCTGGGTCGCGCGATGTGTCGGAGAAAGGGTCCCCAGACAGCCTGAGCACATTAGAGGTTGAGAGATTACCCTGATGGGTTAAATAGTTATTATAGTAGAGTATTAATTATAATGACAGCCTGGAGGGTTCTGGTGCACTGATGGACTCAGGTACACTTGCTGACTGAAAGGTCTGGGGTTCCCAACCAGCATGAGCACCTTGTAGTTGGAGAGGTCTGGGGTTCAGATGGGATGGAGCACTGAACAATCGATCATTTTGAATTACTAACTATTTTTGGAGAACATCGGTGCTCCCTCAAGTACTGCAAATATTGGATGTATTGATCAAGATAGAAGATAATATCGTGTCAGCACAGTCCACGCCAAGCAGGACTGCGGCAAATATCCCCATGCACTGAAACAAACATTGAGTGACATCTCTGGGCTTATATGAAATAGGCCAAATATCTTCAACGAGAACAAAATAAAAACAGTAGAAGAAAGTAGAAACCAGGGTTTTTTTTTGTTAAAGAAGGGTTCAGACAGTACCACCAGTGGAATATACATCAGGCTGCAGAAGAAGCCTGGCGTTGCAGAGATTACAAGCCTCACATGACTAGTCGACGCTCCGGCCATTGAGTGGCTGCTGTGGCTGATGAAGTTACTGGTGATAGGAATAAGAGATGCAATGATCCGACGAGACAGATTGCTGACATGTATGGGATAGTTCTCATATGATCACGGGCAAAGATCAAGAACAATTTGCACAATCAGTATAGTAAACACTAAATAGACGTTCGGCTCATCTTGGTTATGACAACCATGGCTTCAAATAAGGGGCCTTAAAGGGTTTTCCCACAAAGATTAAAAATTATACTCAGGATAACAAAATAACACATCACCTAATTCACTGTATTAAACAAAAATGCAGCAAGTCTGGTGTACACAATTTAGTTGTCCCTGGATACGCACTGAAATTTCTGATGTGGTTGGATTCTTCTCATGAATAGCTTATCATGTATGCACACTGCCGTGCTCTCTGCCTCATCCCCAAAAACTCCTGCAAGACAGCTCAGACCATGCACTTCCTGCCAGCAAGGAGCATAGTTGCTGCAGAAGACTTACTTGTACAAACTACAGATAGATGAGGTCTTCATAGGCAGAGCTAAAACTGGTATTTTATTGATTAGGTGCGTTAGCAGAGCTGAGAGTGTCATGTGTGTTATATGCATCCTCATGAATCTCATCATATAATCATCTGTCTCATCGATATTTCGATGTGTCAAATACTAGTAGAACGTTCAGAAGTAAATGAAAGTGATATTAAACCCTTTACCCGGATAATCTAAGCCCATTGTCAGCACACAGTTCTCATAGCCACAGATGGATCTGAAGTGTCTACTTAGTGAAAGATAGGAGCTTAAACCAGACACATAAAAACTGAGTAAAATGTATAAAGAAAGGGTTTTTAAGTTAAACATATCTTTATTGGGTAAATACAATAGGGGGGTTCAAATTTGAGAACGTTCTTTATGGGCAAACCCTTTTAACATTAGTGTCATGTCCTCCATTCATTTTTCTCCTTGTTACTGACTCCTTGACATTGCCCACCATGGTAAATTTGACTGCATGACTGTAATATAACGAAAGGAAGACCCTTCAACAAGGAACTTGCTTTTCCGATGACGCAAACAGGGATGTCAATTGCTGGATGTTCCCCTGGCTGAGCTTCTCCCATAAATATACAAAGCCAAACCATACAAAAAAAATATTATAAAATAACCATGGACAAATACAATAAAAAATATCTCCCACAAAGGACCATTAAAATAGGGGGACCATCCATGGGCTCAGCTTGAAGCTGAACTGAATGACCAAAACCCTTAAATCTCCAGAGAATGCAAAAACAGAAAATATCGCATAAAAAAACTAACATATACGCTGCTTATGCCACAAATATACAAATGCAAATAAATATCAAGATCCTCAGAAACTCATCTTGCCTTATCGAGTCCAAAGGTCAGGGGCCTGGCTGTATGAATGTTATCGCCCCTATAAAGTCTGGAAAGACTCCCTACATTGGGTACTAGAATCAGCTTCTCGGGGAAGGGAGGATGTTTCCCTTCTGCTGATTTCAATCTGTGGTTTCAGGACGTTTGAAGGACTTTAAAAGGTCCTGAACGGCTCTTGTGTACATGTGCTGGTTTACCAATTCTTCATCCTGGTGGTAGATGTTCTTTTAAAGAAGGTAGAGGCGTGGAGCCAGCACAATTAAGAGAGCACCAGAAGAGATGGAGCTACAATCTAGAAATACATCATATTTCCCGTCCTGCTGTACTAACAACAACACAAAGGTGACTATTCATCTTCCAGGGACCATATTATAACACAGGCTGCGATTTTTATAGTCTCAAAAATGCTGACAGGGTTCCATTGGTTCTTTACAATAAGATAAACATCACTGATCAATAGTCACATACGTAATTCAGAGCTGCACTCATAGGTGTGTAACCTGGGAATTCACTTCAGGAGCATCCCCTGTTTGTTCTTGTTCGGGATTTAGCTCACTTGATGATTGCTACTGTCAACATCATGTACAAGGCAATTGCAAATCAATCCGTTTCAATAGCCAATCAGGAAAAGGCTGTGCCCTGTTCCCCATGAGGGTTAATAAATTGTGTTGCCCACTGGAAAAAGCCGAATAAAACCAAACACCGGAAGTGAGAAGAAGAGGAGGAAGTCAGTGTTTTGCAAAAGTTGGTGTTTACAAGTTTCCCTTCCACCTGGCGTCATAGACCAGGGCGTGCCAAATGTAGGATCCAGCAAGTTTCACAAAGCTGCCATCTGACCTTGCGGGAAGGGAGCGGCAAGTTATGTGGGGAACTTGGTACCCAGCATCGCCTTCCATGATAACAATCTATAATGTGTTACTGTACAGCCACTTGCCACTTGTATATGCTACAGACCCTCGCGACCAAGAATACTTCCTTGAAAATATGTATTCCAGTGGATAGCGGCCGTTTGCTGATGGATTTGTACCTATTATAAGACCATTGCGCTGACAAAAGGTCAGAAATTAAAGGGATTTTCCATGAAAGAAAGTACTCAAATTATAATCCTAGTGCTGTTAACACAATAAAGATCCTTTAGTGATGTTAGTGAAGATTTAGAGGTGAGCGGGGGACTATCTAAGCAGATTCCTATGTGCTATGAGATGCTGTAGTGATGGCAATGTGCTTAGATTTCAGGGTACAGGTTATCTACACTTGTATTTAGATTTGAACATTCACTAATATCTGACATTATGCGGGGTTCATTTACTAAGGGCCCGATCACGTTTTCCCGAGTGTACCAGACTATTTACATTTGAGCCAATTTTCCCTGTATTGCACCGCACGCGATCGGATTGTGGCGCACGGCGCTGGCATGCACGCAACGGGAATCGGGGGCGTGGCCGAATGAAAACCCGATGCGATCTGAAAAACCGCCGCATTTTTAAAAAAAAAAAGTGTCGATGGATTGGGCGCTTACCTCACCAGGATAGGCCGGTGAACTTCAGTGCATTCAGCCACACCACGCGGGGGAATAGGCAGGAATTAAGAGCCGAGCACGAAAACTGGTGGACTCAGGGGAACTACCTTAGTGATTTCCCCCCCGGCCAGACCTGAATACACCGCAGAGAACGCGCCCGCGGATCACGAATGAACCGGGGGTAAGTAAATCCGCCCCATAGAGAAAGAGGAGAAGAGACACATCATGAGATAAGAGACGAGAAGACCTTATGATTGATATAAAACACAATGGACACTCTCAGCTCTGCTCCCTCACTAATCAATTAAACCTGCATAAGACAATGATCTTGTCGCTGGAGTGTAGAGTAAGTCCCATGCTTGCTGCTTGCGAAGGAAGTGCTTGTATTGAGCTGGTCATGTAGTGCAATGGGGGAGGGGACAGGAGGCAGAAAGCCACGCATGTGTGCAGACCAAGAGAAGATTATGAGAAGAATCATAGTTCAGAAGATTACAGTGGATCTGAGCAACCAAAATAGTAAACACCAGGAGTGATAGATAAATGCAGTATTTTGTTAAGAACAATGAACTAGGAATGTGTTATTTTTAGTAAAAGTAGATTATCGTGTCTGTGGGGAGGAATGCCTTTAAAAAAGATACAAATTGCAAACATCACTATTCAATGTTACAAAATTATCACACATGGTTGACCCAAAAGCACATAAGTTAAGCAGTGTATCATACATGATAGGCAGACACTACTACAGATATAGGAATGGATAACACTGGCACTGGATACAAAAGATCACACTTCTTAGGCGTAGGACCACCAGCCACAGTATTGCAGAAGAAACTGTAAAGTTCCAAAACTTTTTACATTAACAATAATCTCAATGCGAGGAACTAATTTGCATATGTATAATCTTAAGGAAGGAAAACTGATATTTTAACAGTAACAAGCTTAAAATAATATTATTTTCTAGTCACCCATTTAAGGGGTTGCTTATCATATGGTCCAATGAATGGGTTAGGGGGACTCCCACTTTGGACAGTGCCTACATGTTTAGAAGTGGAACCTATAGATAAAAAGCCCCAAAGTGTCAGTCTGTGGGGCCTATTGTGGTGCGAAAAATCTGTTAAAGACCTCGTTGTAAGTGTTAAATGTATGACACGCCACCACTAGGGAAGATGTAGAATTACACATTCACTTCTATGGGGTTGCCTGTGTATTGCGCTCAGGACAAGTCATCTGGAGCAAGCGACGCTCTTTATAACAGGAGAAGAACCCTCTTAGTCCGAGTGAAAAATGGATCACTCAAAATACTATTAAATTAGTGAAAGGAAAAAATTTGGGCGCAGTAGTTACTAGTGCAAAACTTATCCAAAAAAAATATAGCTACTAAGAAGAATTGTAAGGTTGTTCTTTAGATTTTGTAAAAATGTCCTTAGTCATCCAGGCACCCACACAGGATGAATGCTCGACCGGTCTGAAGAACTGAAGAAGCCATTTATGATATCAAAACCTTAATTTTAATAAACCTGTTATTTCCAAGTCTACTTACGGCTTACTCTCCATGAATATCACTATTAATAGACGCATTGTGGAAAAGGAGAAGTGAGAAAAGAGTAAAAAACCGTACACAGCATTTTCTGGCTCCAACAATCATATAAATGGGAAAACTAGACATGATCAGAGTTATTCAAATCAGAAACCAATGTGACGCACATCACGGTGTGCACAGCACAAAACCACTACTAATACACACAAAAATGTCAGATATATAGGGAGATGTACAACAAGCTTGTAACTATGATACAGAATTATACAGATATACCAAGGTTATACCAAGCTGACATATATCATTTATACAGAGATCCCAGGTTTATAGCGGATCGGTACATATACATTAATACAGGAGATCCCCAGGTTATACCAGCTGTACATATATAATTATATACAGGAGATCCCAGGTTTTACCGGCTTCTTGTGTAAATATATCATTATATACAGGAGATCCCCCAGGTCTATACGCTGTTTGTACATCATATCATATATAACAGGAGATCTCCAGGTTATACCGCTGTTAAATATATCATTATATACAGGAGGATCACCAGGTTATACCGGCGTACATATATCATATATTACAGGGAGATCCAGGTTATACCGGCTGTACATATATAATTATTATACAGGATAATTCCCAGGTTATACCGGCTGTAACATCTATCATTATATACAGGAGATCCCCAGGTATACGGCTGTACATATATCATTCTATACAGGAGATCCCCAGGTTTCGGTTATACCGGACTGTAGCGTAATCACTATATACAGGAGACCCCAGGTATACGGTGGAACATTATATATTATATACAGGAGATCCCCAGGTTTTATACAGGCTGTCTGTACATATATCATTATATACCGGAGATCCCAAGGTTATACCAGATTGTACATATATCATTCTATATTACAGGAGATCCCCAGGTTTATAAGATCTGTACATGTATCTTATATACAGGAGACCCAGGGGTTATATACCGGCATGTTACATATATCATTCTATAAAGGAGATCCCCAGGTTATACAGGCTTGTAATATATCATTATAACAGGGATCCCCAGGT
Source organism: Engystomops pustulosus (assembly GCA_019512145.1). NCBI lineage: Eukaryota > Metazoa > Chordata > Amphibia > Anura > Leptodactylidae > Engystomops > Engystomops pustulosus. Next base: position 206,890 of record WNYA01000102.1, read on the forward strand.
TATAACGGCGTACATTATCTCATTATATAAGGAGATCCCAGGTTATTACCGGCTATACATTATATCATTATAACAGGAGATCCCCACGGTTAACCGGTATACATATATTCAAAAATTTATTTAAAGGAGATCCCCAGGTTATACCGCGCTGACAATATCACTATAGACAGGAGATTCCCCAGGTGTATAAGGATTGTACATTATATAATAATAAAGGAGATCCCAAGGTTATACAGGCTTGTACATATATTCATTATATAAGGAGATCCCAGGTTATACCGGCTGTCATATATATATATACAGGAGATCCCCAGGTTATTATACCGGCCGACATATATCATGTATACAGGACGATCCCAGGTATACAAGTGTACATTAATCATATATACGGAGTGCCCAGGTGATACGGCTTTTGTACATATCAATATTCAGAGATCCCCAGGTTATACAAGCTGTACATATATCATTATATACAGGGGATCGCAAGGTTATACCGGCTGTACATAATCATTATATCAGGAGATCCCCAGGTTATACAGGCCTGTACATATACCTTATACAGGAGATCCCAAGGTATACCAGCTGTACATATATCATTATTTACAGGAGTCCCCAGGTTATACCGGCCTGTCCATTAATCATTATAACAGGAGATTGCCCAGGTTATACCAGTGTACATTCTATCATTATATACAAGGCGATGCAAAGGTTATACCAAGCTGTTACATATATATCATTAGATTTACAGGAGATCCAGGTCGTATAGGGGCTGTATATAATATCAGTATATACAGGAGATCCCCAGGTTATACCGGCTGTAACATATATCATTAGACAGGAGATCCCCAGGTTATACGGCTGACATTATATCATTAAACACAGGAGTTCCCCAGGTTTTATAACCAGACTGTACATATATCAGTCATAAAAGAAAATCCCCCGGGTATACAGGCTGGACATTATCATGATATACAAGGAGATCCCAAGGTTATCGGATGTTACCTATATCATTATCTACAGGGAGATCTCCAGGTTTATACCGGCTGGCATATATAATTATATACAGAAAATCCCCAGGTTATAACGGCGTACAGATATCTTAATATACAGGAGATTCCCCAGGTATACCAGCCGTACATATATTCATTATATACAGGAGATGCCCAGGTGATACCGGTCTGAACATATATCAGTTATATTCAGGAGGATCCCCAGGTTATACCGGCTTTGTACATATATCATTTACAGGGAGTCCCCAGGTTATACCAGCTGTACATATAACTCATTATTACAGGAGATCCCCAGGTTTATACCAGCTACATATATCATTATATACAGAGATCCCCAGGTATACCGGATGTACATATAATCATTAATATACAAGAGGATCCCCAGGTTATACCGGCTGTGCATATTAATCATTATATACAGGAGATCCCCAGGTTTATAACGGATTACATATATCATTAAGACAGGAGATCCCAGGTTATACCGGCTGTACCATGATATCATATCTAATAATAATATATTATCATTGATATACAGGAAGATCCCAGGTTAATACGGCTGTACATAGATTCATGATTACAGGAGATACCCAAGGTTATTATAACGGCTGTACATATATCCTTAATACCAGGAGATCCCCAGGTTATCCAGATGTACTAATATATCATTATTAGATACAGGAGATCCCCCGTTATACCGCGTACATATATCATTATATACAAGGAGATCCCCAGGTTATCCGGCTGTAAAATCATTATATACAGGAGATCCCCAGGGTTAGTTATAACGGCTTGTACATATATCATTATATACAGGAGACCCCAGGTTATACGGCTGTGTAACATATATTCATTAATACAGGGAGATCACCAGGTTATACAGGGATACATAATCATTCTATACAGGAGCTCCCCAGGATACCGGCTTGTAACATATATCATTATTAAAGGAGATCCCCAGGTTATACCGGTGATATATACATTATATTACAGGAGATCCCAGGTTATACCAGCTGACATATATCCATTATTTACAGGAGATCCCCAGGTTATACCGGCTGTACATATATCATTATATAAAGAGATGCCCAGGTTATACCAGCTGGACATATATCAGGTAATACAGAAAATCCCCAGGTTTATACAGGCTTGTTACATCTATCATGAATACAGAACAAATACCAGGTTATACTGGCCTGTACATATATCATGATTATACAGGAGATCACCAGGTTATACCAGCTGTACCTATCAGTATATACAGGAGATGACCAGGTCTATACCGGCCTGCTTCTGACACATATATCATTATATGCAGGAAGATCCCCAGTTATACCGTCTGTCCAAGATTCATATATACGGAGATCCCCAGTTCGAAGGCCTGTACATATATCAGTATATACAGGAGATCCCCAGGTTATACCGGCTCGTACATATATCATTAGATAAGGAGATCCCCCGGTTATACCAGCTGGCCATATATCATTATAGACATGAGATCCCCCAGGTTATACCAGCTGTACATATATCATTAAACAGGAGGATCCCCAGGTTATACGGCTGTTGTAAATATATCATTATATACAGGAGATTCCCCAAGTTATACCGGATGTACATAGATCATTACATACAGGGAGATCCCAAGGGTTATACCGCATGGGCATATATCATTATATACAGGAGATCCCCAGGTTTTTATACCGGCACTGTAAATATATCCTTATATACGGAGATCCCCAGGTATACCGGCTGTACATATATCATTATATACAGGAGATCCCCAGGTTATACCGGCTGTACAGATCATTATATACCGAAGATCCACGGTTATACCGGCTTTACATATATCATTATAACAGGAGATCCCCCAGGTTATACCAGCGTAATAATCATTATATACAGGGAGATCCCCAGGTTCTACCCGCTTGCACATATATCAGCTTACAGGGGGGCGATACCCAGGTTTTACTTTATACCGGTGTAAAATATCATTATATACAGAGGATCCCCAGGTTATACCAGGCATTGTACATTATCAATTAATACAGGGGATCGCCAGGTTATACCAGCATGTAAATTATCATTATATACAGGAGATTCCCAAGGTTAAACCGGTGTACATATATCATTAATACAGGAGATCCCCAGGTTATACCAGCTGTACACTAATATTATATACAGGAGATCCCCAGGTTTTATAGCGCGCGTACATATAATCATTATAACAGGAGATCCCCAGGGTATACAAGACTGTAATATATAATTATATACAGGAGATCCCCGGTTATACCGGATGTTATAAATATCATTTTTATATTACAGGAGATCCAGGTATATATACCAGATGTAGTTGTAGTGTAGCTATATCTGATATAAGGAGATCCCAGGTTTTATACCAGGCTGGACATTATCATTATATCAGAAAATCCCCGGTTATACCAGCTGACATATCATCATATATACAGAAAAAATCCACCAGGTAGACGGGCTGTTGTACATCTATCATATATAAAGGAGATCCCCAGGTTATACCGGACTCTGTTACATATATCATATATACGAGATCTCCAGGTTATACCAGCTGTACAGAATCAGTATATACAGGAGATGCCCAGGTTATACGGGTGTACACTAATCATTATATCACAGGAGATCCCCAGGGTATACCGGCTGTGCATATATCAGATATAAAGGAGATCCCAGGTTATACGGCTGTACATATATCATTATATACGGGGAGATCCCCAGGTTATACGGCTGTACATATATCATTATATACAGGAGATCCCCAGGTTATACAGGCTGTAATATATCATTTATACAGGGGATCCCCAGGTTTATACGGCTTTGTACATATATCATTATATACAAGAGATCCCCAGGTTATACGGCTGTACATATATCATTATATACAGAAGATCCCCAGGTTATTACCGGCTGTACAGAATAATATATACAGGAGATCCCCAGGTTATACCGGCCTGTAAAAGATTCATTATTTACAGGAGATCCCCAGGTATACCGGGCTGGACTCTATCACTATATACAGGAGATCCCCAGGTTATACGGCTGTCCATAGGTATAACCTGGGGATCTCCTGTATATAATGATATATGTACAGCCGGTATAACCTGGGGATCTCCTGTATATAATGATATGTGTATAGCTGGTATAACCTGGGGATCTCCTGTATATAATGATATGTGTATAGCCGGTATAACCTGGGGATCTCCTGTATATAATGATATGTGTATAGCTGGTATAACACACACTGGGGTCGGGGTTCCTGCATAATAGAGGAGAGCCGGTCTATAGTGATGTAAGCCTCTGTTTTGATAGCACAAGGTCACTGTTTTCCCTAAGGTTGACTCTAATGTCTGATGGAACCTGCACATACTCCCCACAGCACCCCCAGAGGGGAAACATAGCATTACAACATGTCCATTATATTTAAAGTGCTACCCACATGGAGCCACTAGATCCCACACGCATTGCTCGGGTAAATTACTAGTGAGCCCCCTAAAAAAATAGGATATATTAAAAAATGTTCTTAGAAGCCCAAGTTCATCCTGTAGGACACATCTCCTGTAATATACAGCCGGTATAACCTGGGGATCTCCTGTATATAATGATATATATACAGCCGGTATAACCTGGGGATCTCCTGTATATAATGATATATATACAGCCGGTATAACCTGGGGATCTCCTGTATATAATGATATATGTAATGATATATGTACAGCCGGTATAACCTGGGGATCTCCTGTATATAATGATATATATACAGCCGGTATAACCTGGGGATCTCCTGTATATAATGATATATGTACAGCCGCTATAACCTGGGGATCTCCTGTATATAATGATATATGTACAGCCGCTATAACCTGGGGATCTCCTGTATATAATGATATATGTACAGCCGGTATAACCTGGGGATCTCCTGTATATAATGATATCCGTGTAGAATCTATTGCTCCCTGTTATCAGCCATGTCAGGCCCCCGAGAGGCTCACAGCAGTGTCCTGCTACAGGCTGAGGGGCTCCTGTATATAGTGACATAGTATAACCTGTATATAGTGATATATGTACAGCCGGTATAACCTGGGGATCTCCTGTATATAATGTACAGCCGGTATAACCTGGAGATCTCCTGTATATAGTGATATATCCAGCTGGCCGATCCTTTCGTCTCAAGAAAAAGAAGCCACCTTCACCAAGCATAGTCCCTGTTACATGCCAAAAGAATCTGTCAAATCACTAGAATTCAGATAATTTGACATAATCTCCTGTAAAATGAATATATTACAGGCCGGTATAACTGGGATCTCCTGTATCTAATGATATATGTACGCCGGTATAACCCTGGGGCTCTCCTGTATAGAATGCATCTGTACAGCGGGTAATAACCTGGAGATCCCTTTAGATAGATGATATATGGACAGCCGTATAACCTGGGGATCTCCTGTATATAGTGATAGAGTCCAGCCCGGTATACCTGGGGATCTCCTGTAAATAATGAATCTTTTACAGGCCGGTATAACCTGGGGATCTCCTGTATATATTATTCTGTACAGCCGGTAATAACCTGGGGATCTTCTGTATATAATGATATATGTACAGCCGTATAACCTGGGGATCTCTTGTATATAATGATATATGTACAAAGCCGTATAAACCTGGGGATCCCCTGTATAAATGATATATTACAGCCTGTATAACCTGGGGATCTCCTGTATATAATGATATATGTACAGCCGTATAACCTGGGGATCTCCCCGTATATAATGATATATGTACAGCCGTATAACCTGGGATCTCCTTTATATCTGATATATGCACAGCCGGTATACCCTGGGGATCTCCTGTGATATAATGATTAGTGTACACCCGTATAACCTGGGCATCTCCTGTATATACTGATTCTGTACAGCTGGTATAACCTGGAGATCTCGTATATATGATATATGTAACAGAGTCCGGTATAACCTGGGGATCTCCTTTATATATGATAGATGTACAACAGCCCGTCTACCTGGTGGATTTTTTCTGTATATATGATGATATGTCAGCTGGTATAACCGGGGATTTTCTGATATAATGATAATGTCCAGCCTGGTATAAAACCTGGGATCTCCTTATATCAGATATAGCTACACTACAACTACATCTGGTATATATACCTGGATCTCCTGTAATATAAAAATGATATTTATAACATCCGGTATAACCGGGGATCTCCTGTATATAATTATATATTACAGTCTTGTATACCCTGGGGATCTCCTGTTATAATGATTATATGTACGCGCGCTATAAAACCTGGGGATCTCCTGTATATAATATTAGTGTACAGCTGGTATAACCTGGGGATCTCCTGTATTAATGATATATGTACACCGGTTTAACCTTGGGAATCTCCTGTATATAATGATAATTTACATGCTGGTATAACCTGGCGATCCCCTGTATTAATTGATAATGTACAATGCCTGGTATAACCTGGGGATCCTCTGTATATAATGATATTTTACACCGGTATAAAGTAAAACCTGGGTATCGCCCCCCTGTAAGCTGATATATGTGCAAGCGGGTAGAACCTGGGGATCTCCCTGTATATAATGATTATTACGCTGGTATAACCTGGGGGATCTCCTGTTATAATGATATATGTAAAGCCGGTATAACCGTGGATCTTCGGTATATAATGATCTGTACAGCCGGTATAACCTGGGGATCTCCTGTATATAATGATATATGTACAGCCGGTATACCTGGGGATCTCCGTATATAAGGATATATTTACAGTGCCGGTATAAAAACCTGGGGATCTCCTGTATATAATGATATATGCCCATGCGGTATAACCCTTGGGATCTCCCTGTATGTAATGATCTATGTACATCCGGTATAACTTGGGGAATCTCCTGTATATAATGATATATTTACAACAGCCGTATAACCTGGGGATCCTCCTGTTTAATGATATATGTACAGCTGGTATAACCTGGGGGATCTCATGTCTATAATGATATATGGCCAGCTGGTATAACCGGGGGATCTCCTTATCTAATGATATATGTACGAGCCGGTATAACCTGGGGATCTCCTGTATATACTGATATATGTACAGGCCTTCGAACTGGGGATCTCCGTATATATGAATCTTGGACAGACGGTATAACTGGGGATCTTCCTGCATATAATGATATATGTGTCAGAAGCAGGCCGGTATAGACCTGGTCATCTCCTGTATATACTGATAGGTACAGCTGGTATAACCTGGTGATCTCCTGTATAATCATGATATATGTACAGGCCAGTATAACCTGGTATTTGTTCTGTATTCATGATAGATGTAACAAGCCTGTATAAACCTGGGGATTTTCTGTATTACCTGATATATGTCCAGCTGGTATAACCTGGGCATCTCTTTATATAATGATATATGTACAGCCGGTATAACCTGGGGATCTCCTGTAAATAATGGATATATGTCAGCTGGTATAACCTGGGATCTCCTGTAATATAATGTATATATCACCGGTATAACCTGGGGATCTCCTTTAATAATGATATATGTTACAAGCCGGTATCCTGGGGAGCTCCTGTATAGAATGATTATGTATCCCTGTATAACCTGGTGATCTCCCTGTATTAATGAATATATGTTACACAGCCGTATAACCTGGGGTCTCCTGTATATAATGATATATGTACAAGCCGTTATAACTAACCCTGGGGATCTCCTGTATATAATGATTTTACAGCCGGATAACCTGGGGATCTCCTTGTATATAATGATATATGTACGCGGTATAACGGGGGATCTCCTGTATCTAATAATGATATATTAGTACATCTGGATAACCTGGGGATCTCCTGGTATTAAGGATATATGTACAGCCGTTATAATAACCTTGGGTATCTCCTGTAATCATGAATCTATGTACAGCCGTATTAACCTGGGATCTTCCTGTATATCAATGATAATATATTATTATTAGATATGATATCATGGTACAGCCGGTATAACCTGGGATCTCCTGTCTTAATGATATATGTAATCCGTTATAAACCTGGGGATCTCCTGTATATAATGATTAATATGCACAGCCGGTATAACCTGGGGATCCTCTTGTATATTAATGATTATATGTACATCCGGTATACCTGGGGATCTCTGTATATAATGATATATGTAGCTGGTATAAACCTGGGGATCTCCTGTAATAATGAGTTATATGTACAGCTGGTATAACCTGGGGACTCCCTGTAAATGATATATGTACAAAGCCGGTATAACCTGGGGATCCTCCTGAATATAACTGATATATGTTCAGACCGGTATCACCTGGGCATCTCCTGTATATAATGAATATATGTACGGCTGGTATACCTGGGGAATCTCCTGTATATTAAGATATCTGTACGCCGTTATAACCTGGGGATTTTCTGTATATAATTATATATGCCAGCCGGTATAAACCTGGAGATCTCCCTGTAGATAATGATATAGGTAACATCCGATAACCTTGGGATCTCCTTGTATATCATGATAATGTCCAGCCTGTATACCCGGGGGATTTTCTTTTATGACTGATATATGTACAGTCTGGTTATAAAACCTGGGGAACTCCTGTGTTTAATGATATAATGTCAGCCGTATAACCTGGGGATCTCCTGTCTAATGATATATGTTACAGCCGGTATAACCTGGGGATCTCCTGTATATACTGATATTATATACAGCCCCTATACGACCTGGATCTCCTGTAAATCTAATGATATATATGTAACAGCTTGGTATAACCTTTGCATCGCCTTGTATATAATGATAGAATGTACACTGGTATAACCTGGGCAATCTCCTGTTATAATGATTAATGGACAGGCCGGTATAACCTGGGGACTCCTGTAAATAATGATATATGTACAGCTGGTATACCTTGGGATCTCCTGTATAAGGTATATGTACAGGCCTGTATAACCTGGGGATCTCCTGATATAATGATTATGTACAGCCGGTATAACCTTGCGATCCCCTGTATATAATGATATATGTACAGCTTGTATAACCTGGGGATCTCTGAATATTGATATGTACAAAAGCCGTATCACCTGGGCACTCCGTATATATGATTAATGTACACTTGTATACCTGGGATCGTCCTGTATACATGATATATGTCGGCCGGTATAATAACCTGGGGATCTCCTGTATATATATATATGACAGCCGGTATAACCTGGGATCTCCTTATATAATGAATATATGTACAAGCCTGTATAACCTTGGGATCTCCTTTATTATTATATAATGTACAATCCTTATACACCTGGGGAATCTCCTGTCTATAGTGATATTGTCAGCGCGGTATAACCTGGGGATCTCCTTTAAATAAATTTTTGAATATATGTATACCGGTTAACCGTGGGGATCTCCTGTTATAATGATATAATGTATAGCCGGTAATAACCTGGGATCTCCTTATATAATGAGATAATGTACGCCGTTATAACCTGGGGATCCCTGTTATAATGATATATTACAAGCCTGTATAACCTGGGGATCTCCTTTATAGAATGATATATGTAACATGCCGGTATATAACCCCTGGGTCTCCTGTATATAAGATACATGTACAGATCTTATAAACCTGGGGATCTCCTGTAATATAGAATGATATATGTACAATCTGGTATAACCTTGGGATCTCCGGTATATAATGATATATGTACAGACAGCCTGTATAAAACCTGGGGATCTCCTGTATATAATATATAATGTTCCACCGTATGGTATAACCTGGGGATCTCCTGTATATAGTGATATATGTATAGCCGGTATAACCTGGAGATCTCCTGTATATAATGATATATGTACAGCCGGTATAACCTGGGGATCTCCTGTATATAATGATATATGTACAGCCGGTATAACCTGGGGATCTCCTGTATATAATGATATATGTACAGCCGGTATAACCCGGGGATCTCCTGTATATAATGATATATGTACAGCCGGTATAACCTGGGGATCTCCTGTATATAATTACTGTACATAGTTACAGCTGGTTGTACATCTCCTATATATCTGACAATATTTGTGTGTATAGTAGTAGATGTTGTGTCTGTGCACACAGTGATGCGTCACATTGTTGCTGATTTGAATAGACTCTGATCATTGTCTAGTTTTCCCAGTTATATGATTGTGGAGCCCAGAAATTGCTGTGTACTGTTTGTTACGCTTTTACCACTTCTCCTTTTCCACAATGCGTCTATTAATAGTGATATTCACTGGAAGAGTAAGCAGGAAGTAGACTTGGAAATAAACAGGGTTTATTAAAATTAAGGTTTTGAACACCTTTACAATCTTACTTAGTAGCTATATTTTTTTGGAACAAGTTTTGCATAGTAACTGACTGCCCAAACCTTTCCCATTACACTAATTATAATAGTAATTGGTAGTGATCCATTTTTCACTCGGACTAAGAAGGTTCTTATCTCAGGTTATAAAGAGCTTCTCTTGCTCCAGACCTGCATTACACAGGCGTCCCATAGAGGTGAATGGACAATGTGTAATCCCTACATCTCCCCAGTGGTGGCGCTGCATGCAATTTAAACACTTACAACGAGGTCTCTTAACAGATTAATGGCAACCACAATAGGCCCCATCAGACTGACACTTTGTGCTTTTTATCTATAGGTTCCACTTCTAACATGTAGGCACTGTCCAAAGTGGAGAGTCCCCCTAACCCCAGTCATTGGAACCATATGAGAAGCCCAACCTCCTTAAAATGGTGAAGATAAAATAATTTTATTTTAAGCTTTTTACTGTTAAAAATATCTGTTTCCTTCCTTAAGATTAGACAATATGCAAAGTAGTTCCTCGCATTGAGATTGTTGTGTAATAGTAAAAAGTTTGGAAACTTTACAGTTTCTGCAATACTGTGCTGGTGGTACCTAAGCCTAAGAAGTGTGATACTATGTATCCAGTGCCAGTGTATCCATTCCTATTATTTGTAGTAGTGTCTGCCTATCATGTGTGATACATCTGCGTAACTTGTGTGCATTTTGGAGTCAACAATGTTTGATAATTATTTGTAACATTGAATAGTGATGTTGCAAAATTTGTATCTTTTTTAAAAGGGTATTCCTCCCACAAAGACAAGATTTTTAAATCTACTTAGTATAAAAAATAACACATTCTCTAGTACACCGTTCTTAACAAAGAATACTGCATTTATCTATCACTCCTGGTGTTTACAATTTTGGTTGCCCCAGGATCCGACTGTAAATCTTCTGACTATGGTTGGATTCTTCTCATGAATAGCTTCTCTTGTCTGCACACTGCAGTGCTTTCTGCCTCCTGCCCCTCCCCATTGCACTACAAGACCAGCTCAAACACAGGCTCTTCCTGCCAGCAAGCAGCAAGCAGGGACTTACTGTACAAACTACAGACAGATGAGGTCTTTATAGCAGAGTTTTATTGATTAGGTGAGGTAGCAGAGCTGAGAGTGTCAGTGTGTTTTATATCAATCTTAAGGATCTCATTGTCTCTTATCTCATGATGTGTCTCTTCTCTCTTTCTATATGGGGCAGATTTACTTACCCGGTCCGTTCGCGATCCAGCGGCGCGTTCTCTGCAGTGGATTCAGGTCCGGCCGGGATTCACTAAGGTAGTTCCTCCGACGTCCACCAGGTGTCGCTGCTGCGCTGAAGTCCGTCGAGGCCCGCCGGAATGCACTGAAGTTCACCGGCCTATTCCTGGTGAAGGTAAGCGCCAGTCCAGCGACACTTTTTTTTTTTTTTTTTAAATGCGGCGGTTTTTCAGAATCCATCGGGTTTTCATTCGGCCACGGACCCCGATTCCCGTTGCGTGCATGCCAGCGCCGATGCGTCACAATCCGATCGCGTGCGCCAAAATCCCGGGGCAATACAGGGAAAATTGGCGCAAATCGGAAATATTCGGGTAACACGTCGGGAAACCGTGAATCGGGCCCTTAGTAAATGACCCCCTATGTGTCAGATATGAGTGAATGTTCAGAAGCTAAATACAAGTGTAGATAAACCTGTACCCTGATAATCTAAGCACATTGTCAGCACACAGCATCTCATAGCACATAGGAATCTGCTTAGAGAGTCCCCGTTCACACTCTAGAATCTTACACTCAACATCACTAAAGGATCTTTATTGTGTTAACATCACTAGGATTATAATTTGAGAACCTTCTTTCATGGGAAAATCCCTTTAATTTCTGACCTTTTGTCATGCGCAAATGATATATGTACAGCCGCTATAACCTGGGGATCTCCTGTATATAATGATATATGTACAGCTGGTATAACCTGGGTATATCTGTATATAATTACTGTACATAGTTACAGCTGGTTGTACATCTCCTATATATCTGACAATATTTGTGTGTATAGTAGTAGATGTTGTGTCTGTGCACACAGTGATGCGTCACATTGTTGCTGATTTGAATAGACTCTGATCATTGTCTAGTTTTCCCAGTTATATGATTGTGGAGCCCAGAAAATGCTGTGTACGGTTTGTTACGCTTTTACCACTTCTCCTTTTCCACAATGCGTCTATTAATAGTGATATTCACTGGAAGAGTAAGCAGGAAGTAGACTTGGAAATAAACAGGGTTTATTAAAATTAAGGTTTTGATATCAGAATGGCTTCTTCAGGTCTTCAAGACCGGTCGAGCATTCATCCTGTGGGGGTGCTGGATGACCTAAGGATACATTTTTACAAAATCTAAAGAAACACCTTTACAATCTTACTTAGTAGCTATATTTTTTTGGAATAAGTTTTGCATAGTAACTGACTGCCCAAATTTTTTCCATTTCACTAATTATAATAGTAATTTGTAGTGATCCATTTTTCACTCGGACTAAGAGGGTTCTTATCTCTGGTTATAAAGAGCGTCTCTTGCTCCAGAGGACTTGTCCTGAGCTGCAATACACAGGCAACCCATAGAGGTGAATGTGTAATTCTACATCTCCCTAGTGGTGGCGCTGCATGCAATTTAAACACTTACAACGAGGTCTTTTAACAGATTTTCGGCAACCACAATAGGCCCCATCAGACTGACACTTTGTGCTTTTTATCTATAGGTTCCACTTCTAACATGTAGGCACTGTCCAAAGTGGAGAGTCCCCCTAACCCCAGTCATTGGAACCATATGAGAAGCCCAACCTCCTTAAATGGTGAATATAAAATAATATTATTTTAAGCTTTTTACTGTTAAAAATATCAGTTTCCTTCCTTAAGATTAGACAATATGCAAATTAGTTCCTCGCATTGAGATTATTGTGTAATAGTAAAAAGTTTGGAAACTTTACAGTTTCTGCAATACTGTGCTGGTGGTACCTAAGCCTAAGAAGTGTGATACTTTGTATCCAGTGCCAGTGTATCCATTCCTATTATCTGTAGTAGTGTCTGCCTATCATGTATGATACATCTGCTTAACTTATGTGCATTTTGGAGTCAACAATGTTTGATAATTTTTTGTAACATTGAATAGTGATGTTGCAAAATTTGTATCTTTTTTAAAAGGGCATTCCTCCCACAAAGACAAGATAAATCTACTTATTATAAAAAATAACACATTCTCTAGTTCATTGTTCTTAACAAAAATACTGCATTTATCTATCACTCCTGGTGTTTACTATTTTGGTTGCCTCAGGATCCGACTGTAAATCTTCTGACTATGATTCTTCTCATAAATAGCTTCTCTTGTCTGCACACTGCAGTGCTTTCTGCCTCCTGCCCCTCCCCATTGCACTACATGACCAGCTCAAACAAAGGCACTTCCTGCCAGCAAGCAGCAAGCAGGGACTTACTCTACAAACTACAGACAGATCAGGTCTTTATAGCAGAGTTTTATTGATTAGGTGAGGGAGCAGAGCTGAGAGTGTCATTGTGTTTTATATCAATCATAAGGATCTCATCGTCTCTTATCTCATGATGTGTCTCTTCTCTCTTTCTCTATGGGGCGGATTTACTTACCCGGTTCATTCGTGATCCAGCGGCGCGTTCTCTGCGGTGGATTCAGGTCTGGCCGGGATTCACTAAGGTAGTTCCCCTGACGTCCACCAGTTGTCGCTGCTGCGCTGAAGTCCGCCGAGGCCCGCCGGAATGCACTGAAGTTCACCGGCCTATTCCTGGTGAAGGTAAGCGCCAATCCAGCGACACTTTTTTTTTTAAAATGCGGCGGTTTTTCAGAATCCATCGGGTTTTCATTCGGCCACGGCCCCCGATTCCCGTTGCGTGCATGACAGCGCCGATGCGCCACAATCCGATCGCGTGCGGGGCAATACAGGGAAAATTGGCTCAAATCGGAAATATTCGGGTAACACGTCGGGAAAACGTGAATCGGGCCCTTAGTAAATGACCCCCATAGTGTCAGATATGAGTGAATGTTCAGAAGCTAAATACAAGTGTAGATAAACCTGTACCCTGATAATCTAAGCACATTGTCAGCACACAGCATCTCATAGCACATAGGAATCTGCTTAGAGAGTCCCCGCTCACACTCTAGAATCTTACACTTAACATCACTAAAGGATCTTTATTGTGTTAACATCACTAGGATTATAATTTGAGAACTTTCTTTCATGGGAAAATCCCTTTAATTTCTGACCTTTTGTCATGCGCATGGTCTTATAATAGGTACAAATCCATCAAGCACGGCCGCTATCCACTGGAATACGATATTTTCAAGGAGAGTATTCTTGGTCGCGAGGGGCTGTAGCATATACACAGTGCAAGTGGCTGTACAGTAACACATTATAGATTGTGATCATGGGAGGCTGATGCTGGTACCAGTGCCCCACATAACGTGCCCGCTCCCTGTGCCCGCAGGAGCAGGATGGCAGCTTTGTGAAACTTGCTGGATCCTACATTGGCACGCCTGGTCCTATGACAGCAAGGTGGAAGGGAAACTTTGTAAACACCAACTTTTGCAAAACACTGACTTCCTCCTCTTCTTCTCACTTCCTGGTATGTGGTTGAATTCTGCTTTTCAGTGCTGCAACACAATTTATTAACCCCTCTGTGCATAGACAGGGCAGCCTTTCCGGATTGGCTATTTGATACGGATTGATTTTGCAATTGTCTGTACATGGGGTGAAGTAGCAGATCATCAAAGTGAGCTAAATCCCGACAATGAACAAACAGGGGATGCTCCTGAAAGTGAGATTCCCAGGTTACAAACCTATGAGTGCAGCCCTGAATTACATAATGTGACTATTGATCATGATGTTTATCTTATTGTAAAGAAGCCAATGGGAACCTGTCAGCAGTTTTGATTATAAAAATCGCAGTCTGTGTTATATATGGTCCCTGGAGAGATGAATAGTCACCTTTGTGTATGTTGTTAGTAGCAGCAGGACTGTAATATGGATGTATATTCTAGGATTGTAGCTCCATCTGTTCCGTGCTCTCTTAATTGTGCTGCTCCACAGCCTCTACCTTCTTTAAAGGACATCTACCACCAGGATGAAGAATTGTAAACCAAGCACATATACACAAGAGCCTTTTCAGGACCTTTTAAAGTCCTTCAAAGGTCCTGAAACCACAGATTGAAATCAGCAGAAGGGACACATCCTCCATTCCTCAAGAAGCTGATTCTAGTACCAGATGTAGGAAGTGATTCCAGACTTATAGGGGCTATAACATTCATACAGCGCAGGCCCCGGACTCCGATAAGGCAGATGAGTTCTAAGGATCTTGATATTTATTTGGCATTTGTATATTTGTGGCATAAGCAGCGTATATGTTATGTTATATTTTATGCCGATATTTTCTTGTTTGCACTTCTCTGGAGATTTTAAGGGATTTGGTCATTCTAGTTCAGCTGAGCCCATGGATGGTCCCCTTTTTAATGGTCCTGTATGTGAGATATTTTTTATTGTACTTTTCAGGGTTATTTTAGAATATTTTTTTTGTATGGTTTGGCTTTGTATATTTAATGGGAGAAGCTCAGCCATGGGAAACATGCAGTGCATTGACATCCCTGTTTGCGTCATCGGGAAAGCAAGTTCCATTGTTGAAGGGGTCTTCCTTTCGGTTATATTACAGTCATGCAGTCAATTTACCATGGTGGGCCAAGGTACAAGGAGTCAGGAACAGGAGAAAATGATGGAGGACATGGTACTATAGTAAAAGGGGTTTGCCCATGAAAAAAGCTCTGTTCTCAAATTTGAACCCCCTAGTGATATTTACACAATAAAGATTATGTTTAACCCCTTTCTTTACAATTTTACTCAGTTTTATTGCTGGTTTAGCTCCTATCTTTCACTAAGTAGACACTTCATGATCCATCTGTGCTATGAGAAGCTGTGTGCTGACAATGTGCTTAGATTATCAGGGTACAGGGTTTATATACACTTTCATTTAGCTTCTGAACGTTCTACTAGTATTTGACACATAGAAATATAGATGAGACAGATGAGAGATGATGAGATTCATGAGATGCATATAACACACAATGACACTCTCAGCTCTGCTAACTCACCTAATCAATAAAATACAGTGTTAGCTCTGCTATGAAGACCTCATCTATCTGTAGTTTGTACAGTAAGTCTCTGCACGATGCGCCTTGCTGCCAGGAAGTGCCTGTGTCTGAGCTGGTCTTGCAGGAGGGTGGTGGGGAGGAGGCAGAGAACACGGCAGTGTGCAGACATGAGAAGCTATTCATGAGAAGAATCCAACCATAGTCAGAAGATTTACGGTCGTATCCAGGGACAACTAAAATTGTGTACACCAGGACTGCTGCATTTTTGTTAATAACAGTGAATTAGGTGATGTGTTATTTTGTTATCCTGAGTATAATTTTATCTTTGTGGGAAAACCCCTTTAAGGCCCCTTTATTTGAAGCCACGGATGTCATAACCAGATGAGCCTAACGTCTATTTAGTGTTTACTATACTGATTGTGCAAATTGTTCTTGATCTTTTGCCCGTGATCATATGAGAACTATCTCCATACATGTCAGCATCTGTCTCTCGGATCACGCAGCTCTTAGTCCTATCACCAGTAACTTTAGCCACAGCAGCCACTCAATGGCCGGAACGTCTGACTAGTCATGTGAGGCTGTAATTCTGCAACGCACAGGCTTCTGCAGCACTGATGGATATTCACACTGTGGTACTGTCTGACCTTCCTTAACCTGGTTTCTACTGTTTTTTATTTTTCTCTTGAGATATATGGCCTATTTCATAAAGCCCAGAGATGTCACTCAATGTTGTTTCAGTGCATTGGATATTTGCCAGCAGTCCTGCTTGACGTGACTGTGCTGACACGATATTATCTTCTATCTCGATCACAATTCCAATATTTGCAGTACTATGAGGGAGCATTCGATTGTTCTCCAAAAATAGTTAGGAATTCAAAATGATCGAATTGTTCAGTGCTCATCCCATATAGAACCCCAGACCTCTCCAGACTACAGGGTGCTCAGGCTGTTTGGGACCCCAGACCTTTCAGGCAGCAGTGTACTGAGTCCATCAAGTGCACCAGAACCTCCAGGCTGCAGTATATTTAATACTCTACTATACTATTTAACCCATCAGGGTAGATCTCTCCAAACTCTAATGTGCTCAGGCTGTCTGGGGACCTCCGACATCAGCGACCCCAGACCCCTCCAAACTGCAATGCACTCAGTAAATAAGCCCAATAGACTAAGGGTCGCGTTGCACTTTGCACTGTGTTCTGCAGATGCACAGCTTGGACAGGTATTTAACAGGTGTCTGCGCTGGGATTGTGTCGCACGTGATCGATTTCTGTCGCAGCTGCGCTGCTTCCACGTGACAGAAATCAGGGGCGTGCCGTGGGATGATCCGACTGATTCGGGACTGGGCGCAGGATTGAGTCACAAGAACAAGCACTTACATGCATTGGGAAGAAGAAGGTGAACTCCGGGGACCTGAGCAGGGAAGCAACACATGCAGGACATCAGCTGCACGATCTTAGTGAATCGCGGCACAGGGCATTGTCGGCGGGCAATGCACTTTCTGGGAACGCGCAGGACAGGTAAGTAAATGTGCTTCAATGGGGCACATTTACTTACCTGGTCCACGGAGTTCAACGAAAGTGCATTGTCCGACAATAGTGCACTGTGCCGCGATTCACTAAGATCGTGCACCCGATATCCTGCATGTGTCGCTTTCCCGCTCAGGTCCGACAGAGTTCACCATCTTCTTCACGATGCATGTAAGAGCTTTGTCTTGTGACACAATTTGAAAGTTAAATCCTGCGCTCAGTCCGAATCAGTCAGATTGTCACACCCCCCCGATTTGTGTCGCATGGAAGCAGCGCAGCACATGCGCCAAAAACCGATTGCGTGCGACACAATCCCAGTGTAGACACTTATTAAATACCTGTGCAAGCCGTGCAATCTCCGAAAACAGTGCAAAGTCCTATGAAAGTGAGCAGCCCGACCCTTAGTAAATAAGCCCCAATGTGTCGTCATGTGTAACGCTCAGAGGCTCCATCCCCTGGACTACTATAGTTCTGAGCCTATTCACATGAATGGCAATGAACTAGAAATTTGAATCTTTGTTGCAAAAATAAATTGTTGGGAGATGGTAGAGATACAATCCTTAGACCTGTGGTTCTTAACCAGGGTTCTATCAAGCCCTAGGGGTTCTTTGAGTCGGTCCCATCGGTTCAGCGCAGCCTCCGCCACGGAGCTCAACACACGCACATATTTGATTTATCACTAAAGAAGGGTTCGGCGAATGTGCATATGAAACAAGGTTAAGAACCACTGCTACCACCAATACAAGGCCACAGGGTAGAGGAATCGGCCCATATCTCACATCAGCAAACCTTATCCAGCCAACGTCATAAAACCAACTACTTGACATGAAATAAGATGGTAAATGCAAGAAATGAAGCCTTTGGAAAACCCCTAGAGAGTATTTATAAGTGTGAAGGGGAAGGACTGGGACTGTTGTATCAGGTTATTCTCCAGGGAGGTGGAGGGGGATGAGTTTTTATAATAGTCTCATCATTAATGAGTCATAAAATGTCCTGATGTAAAGGTCGTCACAGTCGTATTATGAGAGGTCCATGGAAACACTGAGCACATTCATCTCTCCCTGACCTGAGGATATTCTACTAACATGACACCTTCTGGAAAGGTAGCAGCAACTGTGTGCCAGAAAAACCCACTTATTCCAGTAAAGGTCAAAAATTCAGCTAAAATCCTAAAATATTCCACCCATTTATTTTAGAGGTTGAAAGTGGACTCTGTTATATAGATGTGACATCACTGCGGTTTCCTGTGACATCATTATCCAACCGCCTGGCTAAACTGATTGCTATATGCTTCATTATCATCCAATTTAGATTGTGTGACATCACAGTTCTCACACCATTACATCATCATAGCCTTAACCAGCAACATTGTGGTATCATCATCCCAAGCATTGCCTGCTACATGGAGTATGTGAACACAATGCACAACCTTCAGGGCATCATTGGTGACCTCACTGCAGTAAATCTTCAACATCATTATCCAATCCCAGACTGACCAATACATAGACTGTGTGACATCACTGCAGTTGCACTGTGACATCATCATTCAATCACAGACGATTCCAAAATCGACCTAAAAGGTATTACTCTGTGACGTCATCATCCAATCCCTGACTGACCAATACATAGGCTGTGTGACATCACTGCAGTTACACTGTGACATCATCATTCAATCACAGACGATTCCAAAATCGACCTCAAAGCTATTACTCTGTGACGTCACCATCCAGTCACTGACTGACCCATACAAAGACTGTGTGACATCATTTGCACAGCTTGGACAGGTATTTAACAGGTGTCTGCGCTGGGATTGTGTCGCACGTGATCGATTTCTGTCGCAGCTGTGCTGCTTCCACGTGACAGAAATCAGGGGCGTGCCGTGGGATGATCCGACTGATTCGGGACTGAGCGCAGGATTTAACTTTGAAATTGTGTCACAAGAACAAGCACTTACATGCACCAGGAAGAAGAAGGTGAACTCCAAGGACCTGAGCGGGGAAGCAACACATGCAGGACATCAGCTGCACGACAATGCACTTTCTGGGAACGCGCAGGACAGGTAAGTAAATGTGCCTCAATGGGTCACATTTACTTACCTGGTCCGCGGAGTTCAACGAAAGTGCATTGTCCGACAATAATGCACTGTGCCGCGATTCACTAAGATCGTGCGCCCGATATCCTGCATGTGTCGCTTCCCCACTCAGGTCCCCGGAGTTCACCTTCTTCTTCCCAATGCATGTAAGTGCATTGTCTTGAGACACAATTTGAAAGTTAAATCCTGCGCTCAGTCCGAATCAGTCAGATCGTCCGACGGCTTCCCCCCCCGATTTGTGTCGCATGGAAGCAGCGCAGCACATGCGCCAAAAACCGATTGCGTGCGACACAATCCCAGTGCAGACACTTGTTAAATACCTTGCAAGCCGTGCAAAGTCCTACGAAAGTGAGCAGCGCGACCCTTAGTAAATAAGCCCCAATGTGTCGTCATATGTAACGCTCAGAGGCTCCATCCCCTGGACTGCTATAGTTCTGAGCCTATTCACATGAATGTCAATGAACTAGAAATTTGAATCTTTGTTGCAAAAATAAATTGTTGGGAGATGGTAGAGATACAATCCTTAGACATGTGGTTCTTAACCAGGGTTCTATCAAACCCTAGGGGTTCTGTGAGTCGGTGTCAGGGGTTCAGCGCAGCCTCCGCCACGGAGCTCAACACACACACATATTTAATTTATCACTAAAGAAGGGTTCGGTGAATGTGCATATGAAACAAGGTTAAGAACCACTGCTACCACCAATACAAGGCCACAGGGTAGAGGGATGGACCCGTATCTCACATCAGCATACCCCATCCAGCCAACGTCATAAAACCAACTACTTGACATGAAATAAGATGGTAAATGCAAGAAATGAAGCCTTTGGAAAACCCCTAGAGAGTATTTATAAGTGTGAAGGGGAAGGACCGGGACTGTTGTATCAGGTTATTCTCCAGGGAGGTGGAGGGGGATGAGTTTTTATAATAGTCTCATCATTAATGAGTCATAAAATGTCCTGATGTAAAGGTCGTCACAGTCGTATTATGAGAGGGCCATGAAAACACTGAGCACATTCATCTCTCTCTGACCTGAGGATATTCTACTATCATGACACCTTCTGGAAAGGTAGGTGTGCGAGAAAAACCCACTTATTCCAGTAAAGGTCAAAAATTCAGCTCAAATCCTAAAATATTCCACCCTTTTCTTTTAAAGGTTGAAAGTCTAATTTTCTTATACTGTATGACACACAGCATCACTCAAACATGGGTTATACCTGCAAAAGTCCGTTTCATCACCCAATCTTAGGCTGTGTGACCTCACTAAGGGAAATCTTCAATATCATCATCCAATCCCTGACTGACCAATACATAGGCTGTGTGACATCACTGCAGTTACACTGTGACATCATCATTCAATCACAGACTATCCCAAAATCGACCTCAAAGCTATTACTCTGTGACATCACCATCCAGTCACTGACTGACCCATACAAAGACTGTGTGACATCACTGCAAATGCGTTGTGACATCATCATCCAGTCACAGACTGACCTGAAACAGAGACTGCGTGACCTCAAAGCTATCGCTAGTTGAAATCTTCATCCGATCGCTGTCTGACCCGATATATAGAATGTGTGACATCACTGCAATTACACTGTGACATCATCATCCAGTCACTGACTAACCCATACATAGACTGTGTAAAATCATCCAATCACTCACTGACCGATACAGAGACTGTGTGACATCACTGCAATTACAATGCGACATCATCATCCAGTCATTGACAAATACATAGACTGTGTGGCATCACTGCGGTTACACTGTGACATCATCATCCAGTCATTGACAAATACATAGACTGTGTGGCATCACTGCGGTTACACTGTGATATCATCACAGATATATACCGTGTGGCCTCAAAGCTATTACTGTTTGACATCATCTTATAATTACCAAGTGACTCATACATAGACTGTGTGACCTCATGCAGTTACTTTGTGACATCATCATCCAATTACAGACTGACCCATGATTGTAATGTAAATAACAAATAAGGAATACACACCTGTTATGTAAGCAGCGACGCATGATCCTGTGTCTCTATCGCGTGTGTATTCTCAGGATGATACTTATATGATTATACAGACACCATCACTTATCTACCAAGGAGATCTGCTCTGGTAGGGGACGCTTCAGGAAATTCCCAGAAAGTAAAAAGTGAAATGTCCTCCGATATTCAAGAGAAGTTCTCTGTGGTCACATCTTTTATTTTGTAAACGGATCTGTCAGCAACGACCAACGATCGAGGTTCTTATTAAATTACACTTATACCCAAATTCAATCCGCAGCTGTTTAATGGTTGTCAGCACATTGACCGCAGCAGCACTCGCCTTCCCATGTGTAAGCACTAAACACATCGGGGCAGATACATTCAGCTTAAAATGTAGACAGTGGAAAATGTCTTGGATGACGAATGATTCATCTAGTACATCCTTGGACTGTCTATATCACCAGCTGCAGAATATTGTCCCACTTCTGGCACACAATGGGGCACATTTACTTACCCGTCCAGTTGATGCCGCTGATCCAGATTGTCCAACGAGGATTCGGAGCTGCCGTGCTTCCAGTTTCCTGCATGTGTCGCTTCCCCCGCTGAGGTCCGCCGGAGTTCACCTTCTTCTTCCTGGTGCATGTGAGTGCTGATCTCGCGACACAATTTGCTTTTTAAGTTCCGCGGTTTGTCCGAACCAGTCGGGTTGTCCGACGTCCACACCCCCCGATTTGTGTCGTGTGCGCCAAAAACCCAGGGCAATTCAGGGCAAATCTGAAAAAAATTGCGAAACCCAACGAAAATGCGAGACCCTTAGTAAATGTGCCCAAATATTTCATCTTGAGCACAATCACTTTCCCCACTAATCACTAAAATACTTTTGAAACATGTTCTGCACCATATTTTGGCCAATTTTGACACCTATCTTCTCATTAATCTTCCTCATTAAGCCACCATCAAACTATCCCATTATCTATCAAGTTTTTGCTTCAGTAGAGTTCATCATTGCAGAGCTACAGCTTTACAAGCAGTATTAATTAAAAATATGTCCTTTGCAGACCTACAGTGGGTACGGAAAGTCTTCAGACCCCTTTAAATTTTTCACTCTTTGTTTCATTGCAACAAATTGGTAAGATCAACAAGGTTCTTTTATTTGCTCATTAATGCACACGGCGAAAAAAAAACACAAATGTAGATATTTTTGCAAATTTTTAAAAAGAAAATAAGTATTCAGATCCCTTGCTGTGACACTCATATGTAACTCACATGCTGTCCATTTCCTTCTGATCCTCCTTGAGATGGTTCTATTCCTTCATTGGAATCCAGCTGTGCCTAATTCAACTGATTGGACTTAAATAGGAAAGGTACACACCTGTCTATACAAGACCTCACAGTGCACAGTCACAGCACATGAGAATCATGAGGCTCAAGGAGCTCAGAGACAGAATTGTGGCAAGTTACAGATCTGGCCAAGGTTACAAAAGAGCTTCCGTAACACTCAAGGTTCCTAAGAGCACAATGGCCTCCATAATCCTTAAATGGAAGAAGTTTGGGACAACCACAACTCTTCCTTGACCTGGCCATCCAGCCAAACTAAGTAATTGTGTTAGAAGAGCCTTGGTGAGAGAGGAAAAGAAGAACCCTGTGATCCCTGTGTCTGAGCTCCAGAGATGCAGCAGGGAGATGGGAGTCTCCGATCACTGCAGTCTCCAGCAGTCGGGGCTTTATGGCAGAGTCTGGAAGCTTCTCCTCAGTACAAGACATGTGAAAGCCGCATACAGGGTGCAAAACACATTGAGGGTCCCAGACTATGAGGAATAAGATTCTCTGCTCTGATGAGATGAAGATTGGACTTTTTGGTGTTAATTGTAAGTGGTGGAGAGGACCAGGTGCCGCTCATCACCTGCCAAATACAATCCCAGCAGTGACACATGGGGGGGCAGCATCAGGCTATGGGGGGGGGGAGGACAGGACCACTGGGGGTAATGGATGGAAAGAAGAATGCAGCCAAGTACAGAGAGATCCTGGATGAAAACCTCCTCTTCCAGATGCTCTGGGCCGAACCTTCCAACAAGACAATGGGGCTCATTTACTTACCCGGTCCATTCACGTTCCAGCGGCAGCTTCTCGGACGAGCGTTCGGGTCTTCCGGCGATTCATGTAGGTCCTGCGCCCGATGTCCACCAGGTGTCGCTGCTGCGCCGAGGTCCGCCGAGTTGCATCGGAGTTCACTCATCTCTTCCTGGTGCATGTGAGTATGGCCCGTGCGACCAATTTTTTGTTTTAAATGCGGTGATTTTTCCGAATCTGTTGGGTTTTCGTTTGGCCATGCCCCCGATTTCCGTCGCTTGCATGCCAGCGCCGATGCGCCACAATCCGATCGCGTGCGCCAAAAACCCGGGGCAATTCAGGGAAAATCGGCGCAAATTGGAAATATTCGGGTAACAGGTCGGGAAACCGCGAATCGGGCCCTTAGTAAATGACCCCCATTGACCTTAAGCACACAGCTAAAATAACACAGCAGAGGCTTCAGAACATCTCTGTGACCATTCCTGACCAACCCAGCCAGAGCCCGGACCTAAACCCTGTGTTGTCCGATCTCATACTCAACATCCCAACTATACTTATCTTTTTTGTAACAGTTTTTACATTCACGTGGATGTCGTTTGAAGCTGGATTTTGTTTGCCATTGGACATTCAGTAAATAGAAGACTACAAGCATTACCATGTACTAAGTACATTTACTACTATGCATGTACTATGATACTTCAGTCTTTTTCTATATTTCCTGATGTTAGGCGACTGAACGAATCTTGGCAAAATGCAGAGAAAAGGAAGTTGTATGACTGCAGGGTCAGACTACACAGATTTGTGTTTGTAGTCTGTCACCATAGAGACACTTAGATATGTATAGCACCTGTTTACACATAAAGGTACTAATACTTTTAAGGGTTTGTTCCATGAAAGACAATGATGCCCTGTTTACATTCCATGCAAATCGGATCATCCATGTTTACAGCCATATGATACATTCACTCCATCAACTAAACCCAGAATAAGGATAATAATATTCTTTATTTATATATAGCGCCATCATATTCCGTAGCGCTGTACAAAATCAGTGGACAAGTTCCTCTCGTGGGCGGTCGGTTTTAACATCTATCTGACCCCGTTTTCTCTCTCTCACTGGTAATGACCTAAATTGACCGTGAATAAGTCTAGATCATTATCTGGCTCCCGGCTTAATTGTCTGGAAGAGGATGTGGATCACAAAAACAAAGCCGAGTTTTCTCACTACTGAGTGCCATATCCTCACTTCCGAGTCCCATACAGCGCGGCGTTGCTGTCATCTTTTCACATGGAGAGATTCTCAGGACGGCACAAAACTAATTCAGATATATAAGTATCTGTGTGCATATTCTTCTGTAACGGGGAGTACACTGTTTCCATCACACCCTACTAGTTGGAAACCTGAAATATGTCGGTCCCCCTGCGGATTACAATGAGTCTCCACCACCTTCCACAGCAGTGTGAGGACACCCCCCCCCCCTTCACATGGAGAATGTATAATCCTGGAATATATATCTATATTTCACAGCCCTGCTGCTACTAACAACATACACACAAGTATGATTACACATCTCTCCAGGGACTGTACCCAACACTGGCTGCACAGAGCACAGCAGTGTGAGGACTCGCCCACAGAGCACTTGGAGCAGCTACAATCCTGAAATATAAAACCATGTATCACAGTCCTGCTGCTACTAACAACATACACAAAGTATGATTACACATCTCTCCAGGGAATATACCTAACAATGGCTGTACAGAGCACAGCAGTGTGAGGACACACCCACAGAGCACTCGTAGAGGCTATAATCCTGGAATAGAAATCTATATATCACAGTCCTGCTGCTACTAATAACATCTGATTCCACACTTCTCCAGGGAGAATACATAACACTGGCTGCAGTCTGTATAGTTACATCTGCTGATAGATTTCCTTTCATTGTGAAATCTGGGTGACAGGAAACAGCACCTGATGGATCCTTTGGGGACACAAGTCAATAGAGATTGCGGGTGGTTTATATGCAGCATATTCCAGAAGGGAAAACAAAGTATCCACAAGTCCACAATTTCTCCTGTCTGGGTTGGGTCCAATATTTGGACACTGTATATAACTGCATCTTATTCTTCAGTCTTTGTGAAGATGCAACAAAGTTGAACTTTAATCTGATAACTTGCTACAATGTGAACGGAGGTCAATAAAAGGAGTCAAAATAAAGTTTGCTGCAACTGTGGATTAAACTTGTTAATACTGAAGTTACACTTTTCTAGTTTCCTGGCACTGACAGCAGAGTCCGGTGTAACCCATTATAATGACACCAACATGAGTGACAACCTCATATCTGCCGCTTCAAGTCTTTCACTTGTTTTTTTTTTTCTTCCTTATTTTCGGACCCAAATGACTTTCCTCTGTATGAATTTACTTCCAGTCCACGCTTGACTCATCTCTAGCCAAACCACACCAGGATCAATCTGGTTCTCCTTCCGTCACCCAGTTCCTGTCCGTCATGGACCACCAGTGACTCAAGGATCATGTAATAACGGATCTGCATGGATCACTTTCCGTAAAAATTACTGAAATTGCGTAAAAAAGTCACAATGCTTGCTGTGCGGGGGACCCAGGACATCCTGTACTTAGGTTATGATGTTATAGGTTGGCACACGTGTGTTACGTAACCCTAATATCCTGGAGAGCCATGCCAGGTATTCCATTACACCACGGGTAGTTGTATCTCTTTCCGGGAAAGCTGGGTGATGACTATAATACAGCAATAAGATGGCACAAAGTATACAAAGTATTGCAGTGTCTACATCATAGTCATTAGATTGATACAGCCCACACTTCCAATGACAACATCATAACCCCTATAAGCCCAATAAGTATCCTGTGCACCACATTGCAGCATATCATAAAGCACTGCATCCTGTGTTTGCTTCAATCAACTTTATTTATACAGTCCTGGAAACACTTGAACTTTCATTTAAGGATTGCTTACTTAACAATTACAGGCAGTGTTCGGGTTATATACAAGATAGGTTCCTTGGGTTTGTACTTAAGTTGAATTTGTATGTTAGTCGAAATTGTAGCTCCAGACAAAAATTTCTTTTGTCCCAGTGACAATTGGAGTTTCACATTTTTTTTGCTGTAATTGGACCAATAATTATCAATAAAGCTTCATTACAGACACCTTACAGCTGATCATTGCAGTCTGAGACTATAGTAAAGCATTCAGAGCCCCTGACCAGAGGTCACAGTGGGCAGAGGGGTCCGTCTTTAACTAGGGGTCGTCTGTAAATCGGTTGTCCTTAAGTAGGGGACCGCCTGTATATACATTTGAGGCTCTAAGGATCAGATTAGTATTGGTTATTTCCTGCTACTTTGTAGAATAATTGTAAGAGGTCATTTCCCTAATATTTTTCAGTGGTAACCAAATATGTAACAATGAATAACAAAGATATATGGATGTATAACATTTGCCTTTCATCAATGAACTGGAAGATCTTACAAAGTTGGTACTGGTTGCACTTACCTATGGCTTCTTCACGGCTTTCCTCCCATCACCTGCAGGGGGCAGGAATGCAGAATCGGTGGTCCCTAGAGGTGCCAGGTCTTCATCTGACCCATTTCATACACATCCTTATCATCTAAGGAAACTGCTCAGTGTATCAGTGACAGACTGTGACAGAGAGAAGGGGAGGAAGCAGAGCACCTCTCACCCTCCCCAAGAGGACGGACAAATGTAGGCGTCACTAGTGCACAGCAAGATGGAAACATGCACTTATAGATTGGGCAACTGCAGGAATTGTCATCTATGCAGTTTTATTCATAGGGACATGGAAAGAACCAGCTAAATGTGTAAGTAGCCCATAGCATCTTGAAGAATGGGCAAACAACTTGCTGTCTATCCTGAACCATAGAAGCTAGCAATCTAACCTAAACCATAGAAGCTTACAATTTATCCTGAACCACAGAAGTATGTAATCTATCCTGAACCATAGAAGCTAGCAATCTAACCTAAACCTTAGAAGCTTAAAATTTATCCTGAACCATAGAAGCTTATAATCTACCCTGAACCATAGAAGCTTAAAATTTATCCTGAACAATAGAAGCTTGTAATCTAACCTGAACCATAGAAGCTAGCAATCTATCCTGAACCACAGAAGCTTGCAATCTATCCTGAACCATAGAAGCTAGCAATCTATCCTGAACGACAGAAGCTTGTAATCTAACCTGAACCATAGAAGCTAGCAATCTATCCTGAACCATAGAAGCTAGCAATCTATCCTGAACCATAGAAGCTAGCAATCTATCCTGAACCTCATTAATCTTCCTCATTAAGCCACCATCAAACTATCCGATTGTCTATCAAGTTTTTGCTTCAGTAGAGTTCATCATTGCAGGGCTACAGCTTTACAAGCAGTATTAATTAAAAATACGTCCTTTGCAGACCTACAGTGGGTACGGAAAGTCTTCAGACTCCTTTAAATTTTTCACTCTTTGTTTCATTGCAACAAATTGGTAAGATCAACAAGGTTCTTTTATTTGCTCATTAATGCACACGGCGAAAAAAAAACTGAAATGTAGATATTTTTGCAAATTTTTAAAAAAGAAAATAAGTATTCAGATCCCTTGCTGTGACGCTCATATGTAACTCACATGCTGTCCATTTCCTTCTGATCCTCCTTGAGATGGTTCTATTCCTTCATTGGAATCCAGCTGTGCTTAATTCAACTGATTGGACTTAAATAGGAAAGGTACACACCTGTCTATATAAGACCTCACAGTGCAGGTCAGAGCACATGAGAATCATGAGGCTCAATAAGCTCAGAGACAGAATTGTGGCCAAGGTTACAAAAGAGCTTCCGCAACACTCAAGGTTCCTAAGAGCACAATGGCCTCCATAATCCTTAAATGGAAGAAGTTTGGGACAACCACAACTAAGTAATCGTGGTAGAAGAGCCTTGGAGAGAGAGGTAAATAAAAAACCCTGTGATCCCTGTGTCTGAGCTCCAGAGATGCAGCAGGGAGATGGGAGTCACCTATCACTGCAGCCTCCAGCAGTCGGGGCTTTATGGCAGAGTCTGGAAGCTTCCCCTCAGTACAAGACATATAGGGTGCAAAACACATGGAGGATCCAGACTATGAGGAATAAGATTCTCTGCTCTGATGAGATGACTATTTTGGTGTTAATTGTAACGATGGAAAAACCATGCCCCTGACAAATACAATCCCAGATGACACATGTTGGGGGGCCAATTGATATTGCTATGCATCAGGGTGTTGTGGGGAGGTTTGGGTTCAGTACACTTTTTTAATTTGAATGGAAGATGAATGTGCCAAGGTGCAGAGATATCCTGTATAAAAACCTCTTCCAAGATGCTCTTTGACCGCAGACTGGGCTGACTCCCTTCCAACACGAACCATTACCTAAGCCCAGTGCTACATACCACAATCAGAACTTCATAACCTCTCTTTGACCATTCCTTACCGTCCCGCATAACCCAACCTAACCCAATGGAGCTCTCTGGGAGAAGACTGGAAAATGATGGCTCTTCCTGTTACAAATAAAAACCTACAAACACAACTTGTTTTTCCGATCTCTCCTCAACTCCCACGATATACAATCTTTTTTGTAAGCGTAATTATAAATAACGCTACAAGCATTACCAGGTACTAAGTACATTTACTAACTATGTGCATGTACTCTTATACTTCAGTCTTTTTCTATAGTTCCTGATGTTAGGCTACTAAAAACTAAGCTGGCAAAATGCTAGAAAATAAAGTTGTATGACTGCCAGGGTTTTTAGCCTGTCACCATAATAGAACCCATCGAATGTTATAGCACCGTTTATCCATAGAAGTATACTAATGTTAGGGGTTGTTCCATGAAACCTGATGCCCTGTTTACATTCCATGCCCACTCGGGATCCATCCATGTTACAGGCCTTCTACAGTCCCCCTATTATATATTCATCCCTCATCCCTAAAAAGAAACTAACCCGAATAGATAATAGTATTCTTATTATATATAGCTCCATCATATTCCGTCGCTGTACAAATCTGGACAAGTTCCTCTCGTGGTGGGCGGTCGGTTAACATCTATCTGACCCCGTTTTCCCTCTCTCCTCTCACTGTTAATTCCCTAAATTGACCTTGAATAAGTCTAGATCATTATCGGGCTCCCGCTTAATTGTCTGACGAGGATTTGTGATCACAACACAAAGCCAGTTTTTTCTCACTACTGAGTGCCATATCCTCACTTCCCGAGTCCCCTACAGCGCGGCGTTGCTGTCCATCTTTCACATGGAGAGTATCTCATGACTCACATAAACTAATTCAGATTCTAAAATTATCTGTGTGCATATTTTCTGTAACGGGAGTACACTGTTTCCATCACACCCTAACTATTTGAAACCTAAAATTGTCGGTCCCCTGCGTATTTACAATGATCTCCACCACCTTCCACACATGTTAGGACCACCCCCTCCCCCTTCACAATGGAGATGTAGCCTGGAATATATACTATATTTCACAGCCCTGCCTGCACTGAACAACATACACACAGGTATATTACACACTCTCCATCTCTTCGCTTCTCATGGAACTTACCCCAACACTGTCTGCACAAGCAACCCAGTGTGAGGACACACCCACAGAGCACTCGTAGAGGCTATAATCCTGGAATAGAAATCTATATATCACAGTCCTGCTGCTACTAATAACATCTGATTCCACACTTCTCCAGGGAGAATACATAACACTGGCTGCAGTCTGTATTGTTACATCTGCTGATAGATTTCCTTTCATTGTGAAATCTGGGTGACAGGAAACAGCACCTGATGGATCCTTTGGGGACACAAGTCAATAGAGATTGCGGGCTGTTTATATGCAGCATATTCCAGAAGGGAAAACAAAGTATCCACAAGTCCACAATTTCTCCTGTCTGGGATGGGTCCAATATTTGGACACTGTATATACCTGCATCTTATTCTTCAATCTTTGTGAAGATTCAACAACGTTGAACTTCAATCTGATAATTTGCTACAATGTGAACGGAGGTCAATAAAAGGAGTCAAAATAAAGTTTGCTGCAACTGTGGATTAAACTTGTTAATACTGAAGTTACACTTTTCTAGTTTCCTGGCACTGACACCAGAGTGCGGTGTAACCCATAATAATGACACCAACATGAGTGACAACCTCATATCCGCTGCTTCAAGTCTTTCACTTGTTTTTTTTTTTCTTCCTTATTTTCGGACCCAAATGACTTTCCTCTGTATGAATTTACTCCCAGTCCACGCTTGACTCATCTCTAGCCAAACCACACCAGGATCAATCTGGTTCTCCTTCCGTCACCCAGTTCCTGTCCGTCATGGACCACCAGTGACTCAAGGATCATGTAATAACGGATCTGCATGGATCAGTTTCCGTAAAATTACTGAAATTTCGTAAAAGTCACAATGCTTGCTGCGCGGGGGACCCAGGACATCCTGTACTTAGGTTATGATGCTATAGGTTGGCACACGTGTGTTACGTAACCCTAATATCCTGGAGAGCCATGCCAGGTATTCCATTACACCACGGGTAGTTGTATCTCTTCCTGGGAAAGCTGGGTGATGACTATAATACAGCAATAAGATGGCACCAGTATACAAAGCATTGCAGTGTCTACATCATAGTCATTAGATTGATACAGCCCACACTTCCAATGACAACATCATAAGCCCAATAAGTATCCTGTGCGCCACATTGCAGCATATCATAAAGCACTGCATCCTGTGTTTGCTTCAATCAACTTTATTTATACAGTCCTGGAATTTTTTTTTTGCTGTAATTGGACCAATAATTATCAATAAAGCTTAATTACAGACACATTCCAGCTGACCAGAGGTCACAGTGGGCAGAGTGGGCCCGTCTTTAACTAGGGGTCGTCTGTAAATCGGTTGTCCTTAAGTAGGGGGCCGCATGTATATACATTTGAGGTTCTAAGGATCAGATTAGTATTGGTTATTTCCTGCTACTTTGTAGAATAATTGTAAGTTCATTTTATATTTATGTCATTTCCCTAATATTTTTCAGTGGTAACCAAATATGTAACAATGAATAACAAAGATATATGGATGTATAACATTTGCCTTCCATCAATGAACTGAAGGATCTTACAAAGTTACAACTAGTTGCACTTACCTATGGCTTCTTCACGGCTTTCCTCCCATCACCTGCAGGGGGCAGGAATGCAGAATCGGTGGTCCCTAGAGGTACCAGGTCTTCATCTGACCCATTTCACACACATCCTTATCATCTAAGGAAACTGCTTAGTGTATCAGTGACAGACTGTGACAGAGAGAAGGGGAGGAAGCAGAGCACCTCTCACCCTCCCCAAGAGGACGGACAAATGTAGGCGTCACTAGTGCACAGCAAGATGGAAACATGCACTTATAGATTGGGCAACTGCAGGAATTGTCATCTATGCAGTTTTATTCATAGGGACATGGAAAGTACAAGCTAAATGTGTAAGTAGCCCATAGCATCTTGAAGAATGGACAAACAACTTGCAATCTATCCTGAACCATAGAAGCTTACAATCTATGCTGAACCATAGAAGCTTACAATCTATGCTGAACCATAGAAGCTTACAATCTATGCTGAACCATAGAAGCTTACAATCTAACCTAAACCTTAGAGGCTAGCAATCTATCCTGAAACATAGAAGCTTACAATCTATGCTGAACCATAGAAGCTTACAATCTATGCTGAAACATAGAAGCTTACAATCTATGCTGAAACATAGAAGCTTACAATCTATGCTGAACCATAGAAGTCTGTAATATATCCTGAACCATAGAAGCTTGCAATCTATCCTGAACTATAAATGCTTCCAATCTATCCTGAACCATCGAAGCTTCCAATCTATCCTGAACCATAAAGGCTTACAATCTAACCTAAACCATAGAAGCTTGCAATCTATGCTGAACATAGAAGCGTGTAATCTATCCTAAACCATAGAAACTTGCAATCTATCTTGAACCATTGAAGCTAGCAATCTATCCTGAACCATAGAAGCTTGCAATCTAAGAGCTGGGTGCAATTACTGTATCAATGAATCTATAGATGAATATAGTAGAATGCACGACCCATATGAAGGTAGAAGTGACAGTAGTAGCCAGTGCTCTCCATAGTCTATGGGACTTGTAACCATAGAAGCTTACAATTTATCCTGAACCACAGAAGTCTGTAATATATCCTGAACCATAGAAGCTTGCAATCTATCCTGAACTATAAATGCTTCCAATCTATCCTGAACCATCGAAGCTTCCAATCTATCCTGAACCATAAAGGCTTACAATCTAACCTAAACCATAGAAGCTTGCAATCTATGCTGAACATAGAAGCGTGTAATCTATCCTAAACCATAGAAACTTGCAATCTATCTTGAACCATTGAAGCTAGCAATCTATCCTGAACCATAGAAGCTTGCAATCTAAGAGCTGGGTGCAATTACTGTATCAATGAATCTATAGATGAATATAGTAGAATGCACGACCCATATGAAGGTAGAAGTGACAGTAGTAGCCAGTGCTCTCCATAGTCTATGGGACTTGTTTGCTGATCTAGGACGGTTAGCTAATACGCCTTCTAGTAAGAGATTCCACAATTAGACATCCGTTATCTGAATTTGCAATCTTGATCATCGTCTTGTGACATTGCTGGTGGCTTGGATTGAAGAACAACAGATGACATGAGGCCGGTCTGCCATGTTTATTGTTTTGGTGCTGGGCTGCAGGTGCATTTGCCAAAAAAACTTGAGCACAACCTTGTGGACTATACACAAGGTGCCATTCTCCAGATTCCAGAGCAGTAGTAACATCCCGTCGGTCATCTCCTTGTCAGGACTGACCATGAAAAATTGTGGTACCAGAAGATCCCAGGAAGAGTCTCACCTATCCCAATCTTTGCCCTGCCAATGCGTATTGTGGAGCCCCGGTGACCACAGGTCAGCCCAAGAGTTCTAACCCAACTTTGCGGATCGGTCACAAACATTGCATTGAGACCGTCCATCCGTGTGGTACCAGGGTGTGATAACTTAACTTCAAGGAAAGATATGGGGGAAAGGAGGAGCACATTTGGGATTCCAGCCCGCGTTGGGGTCCGATCTTTAGTATCAAGAAAAGAAAGCCCACCTTCCCAAGAATAGTCCCTGTACATGTCCAAATCAGGATCTTTCAATATCCCTAGAATGCAGATAATTTGAGATCTCCTGTACATAATGATATATGTCCAGGACCGGGTATAACCTGGGGATATCCTGTATATTACTGATATATGTACACCCGGTATAACCTGGGGGATCTCCTGATATTAGAGGCTATATGTACAGATGGTTATAACTGGAGATCCCCGGTATATAATTGATATATGTACAAGCCGGTATAACCTGGGGATCTCCTGTATATATGATATATGTACAGCCGGGTATAACTGGGGATCTCCTGTAAATATAGATATATGTACAGCCGTTAAACCTGGGGATCTCCTGCATTATTAATGATATTATGTACAGCAGGGGTATAAAGACCTGGGGATCTTCTGATATAATGATATTATGTACGCCGTTTATAACCTTTCGATATCTCTTGTATATAATGATCATAATGTACAGCCGGTTTAAACCTGGGATCTCCCATGTATATAATGATATACTGTACAGCCGTGTATAACCTGGGGTCCCGGTATTATAATGATATAGCGCCAAAGCCGGTCTAACCTTGTGGGACTCCTTTATATAATGATTATATGTACAAGCCGGTATAACTGGGGACTCCTGTCTATAATGATATATGTACAAGCCGTATAAACTGGGGGATCTCTGTATATAAGATATATGTACACGCCGGTATAACCTGAGGGCATCTCCGGTATATAATGATATATGTACAGCGTATAAACTCTGGAGGAATCTCGTATATAATGTGATATCTGTACAGCCGGTATAACTGGGGATTCTCTGTATATAAATGATATATGTACAGCCAGTATAACTGGGGATTTTCTGTAGATAATGATATATGTACAGCTGGTATAACCGGGTGATTTTCTGTAGTTAATGATTCTGTCAGCTGGTATAAAAATGGGGATGTCTCTGTATTAATGATATATCTACAATGCCGGTAATGAACTGGGGCATGTGATCTCCTGTATATAATGAGTTATTCTGTACAGCGGTATAACCTGGGGATCGCCTGCATATAATTGAATATGTACAGCTGGTATAACCTGGGGATCTCATTGTATAATGGATATATGTACAGACGCTATAAAGCCTGGGGATCTCCATGTATATAATGAATAGTACAAGCTGGTATAACTGGGGATCTCCTGTAGATAATGATATATGTACAGCCGGTGTTTAACCTGGGGATCTCCTGTAGAAATGATATTAGATGTTTACAGCTGGTATAACCTGGTGATCTCCCTGTATATCGAATGAATAATGTCATCGTATAACCTGGGGATCTCCTGTATATAATGGATCATATGTACGCTGGTATGACCTGGGGATCTCCCTGTATATGTAGATATATGTGACAGCGGGTATACACCTGGGATCTCCGTGTATAATGATATATGTACAGGCTGGTATAAACCGGGATC
Organism: Engystomops pustulosus; assembly: GCA_019512145.1. Classification (NCBI taxonomy): domain Eukaryota; kingdom Metazoa; phylum Chordata; class Amphibia; order Anura; family Leptodactylidae; genus Engystomops; species Engystomops pustulosus. Next base: position 242,763 of record WNYA01000102.1, read on the forward strand.
TCATGTATATACATGATATATGACAGCGGTATACCTGGGGATCTCCTGTATATAAGATATATGTCAGCGCGGTTATAACCCTGTGGATCTCCTGTAATAAGGACTATAGTGTACAGCCGGTATAACCTGGGGATCTCCTGTAGATAATGAGGTATATGTACAGCGGTATCACCCTGGGGATCTCCTGTATCTAATGGATATATCACAGCCGGTATAACCTGGGATCTACTGTATGTAATGATATATGTACAGGAAGGTCTAAACCTGGGGATTCTCCTGTATCATAATGATATATGTACAGCCGGGTATAACCTGGGGATCTCCTGTATTAAGGGGGTTATTAGGTACAGCCGGTAGAACCTGGGGATCTCATGTATATAATGATATATTACAGATGGTATAACATGGGGATCTCTGTATATAATGATATATGTAACAGCCGGTATAACCTGGGTCTCCTGTATCTAATGAATATGTAACAGCGGTATAACCTGGGGATCTCCGTAGATAATGTATATGTGTACAGCGGTATAACCTGGGGGAAGCTCCCTGAATATAATGATATAATGTTCAGCCGGTAAACCTGGGCATCTCCTGTATATTAATGAGATATGTTACAGCTGGTATAACCTGGGGTGGGGATCTCCATGTATATAATGAATATGTTACAGCCGGTATAACCTGGGGATTTTCTTTATAGTATGATATATGTACAGCGGAATAACTGGGGATTTTCGTATATAATGATATAGTACAGATGGTATAAACTGGGCATCCCTTGTGATATAATGAGAATGTACAGCCGGTATAACCGGGATCTCCTGTAAATAATGATAATGTACAGCTGGTTATAACCTGGGATCTCCTGTATCTACTGGTATATAACAAGCCGGTATAACCTGGGATCTCCTGTATATACTGATATATGTACAGCCGGTATACACCGGGGGATCTCTGTATATAATGATATATGTACCGCGGATAACCCTGGTTGATCTCCCTGATATAATGATATATGTACAGCCGGTATAACCGGGGATCTCCTGTAATAATGATATATGTACAGCCGGTACTAACCTGGGGATCTCTGTATATAATGAATATGTACCAAGCCGGTATAACCTGGGGGAGATCTGTATATAATGATATATGTACAGCGGGTATAAACTGGGGATCTCCTGCTAATATGATATATGTACAGCTGGTATAACCTGGGGATCTCCTGTATATAATGGATAATGTAACAGCGGTATAACCTGGGGATCTCCTGTATAATTGAATATGTACAAGCCGGTTATAACCTGGGGATCTCCTTGATTATAATGATAATATATTAGTGATTTAATAGATATATGTACCGCAGGGTATAACCTTGGGGGGATCTCCTGATATTAATGATCGATATAGGTAAGCCGGTATAACTGGTGATCTCTGTAAGAAGGATTATATGCACAGCCGGGTTATAACCTGGGGATATCTTGTATAAATGATATATGTTACAGCCGGTATAACCTGGGGATCCTGTATATAATGATATATGTACAGCTGCGTATAACCTGGGGAATCTCTGTATAAATGGATATATGTACAGCTGGATAACCTGGGGATCTCCTGTAATATATGATATATGCTACAGCCGTATAAACCGGGGATCTCCTGAATATAATGATATATGTTCAGCCGGATAACATGGGATCTCCTGTATAAATGACTATATGTACAGGCTGTATAAACAGGGGATCTCCTGTATATATGATAGTACAGCCGGTATAAACCTGGGGATTTTATGAGATAATGATATTGTACAGCCGTTAGAACATGGAGATCTCCTGTATATAATGATATATGTACAGCCGGTTTATAACCTGGGGATTCCTGTATATAATGATATATGTGTACACCGGTATAACTGGGGATTTTCTGTATATGAATGATACATGGTGGCTACAGCTGGTAAACCTGGGGAATCTCCTGTGTTTAATGATATATTGGACAGCCGGTATAACCTGAGGGATCTCCTGTTATATAATGATATATGTACAGCCGGTATAACCTGGGATTATCCTGTATATAATGAGATATAACAGCCGGTATAACCTGGGGCGATCTCCTGTATATAAGGTATAGGTACCAGCTGGGATAACACTGTGCATCTCTGTATATAATGTTATGTACAGCGGGTATAACCTGGGGCATCTCCCTGTAGTATAATGATTATATGTACAGCCGGTATTAAAACTGGGATCTCCTGTAAATAATTGATATATGCTTACAGTGGTCTAAATCCGGGGATCTCGGTATATAATGGTATATATTACAGCCGGTATAACCTGGGGATCTCCTGTATATAATGATATATGTACGCCGGTCTATAACCTGGCGATCTCCTGATATAATGAGATCTTACAGCTGTTATAAACCTGTGGGATCTCCTGAAGTATAATGATATATGTACAAGCCGGGTATAACCTGGCATCTCTGGTATATAATGATTTATGTACAGCTGGTAGAACATGGGGATCTCCTGTATATACAATGATATATGTACAGCAGGTATACACGTGGGGACTCCTGTATATAATGATATATGTACAGCCGTAAACCTGGGCCCGGGGACTAATGTATATAATGATATATGTACAGCCGGGTATAACCCTGGGGATATCCTTATATAATTATATAGTACAGGCCGGTATAACTGGGGATCTCCTGTATTATAGTGATATATGTAAAGCCGGTATAACCTGGGGATCTCCTGTATATTTAATGATAATGTATAGCCGGTAAACGGGGGTAGAGATCATCCTGTATATAATGATATATGTATAGCCGGTAGAACCTGGGATATCTGTATATAAAGATATGTACAGCCGGTATAACCTGGGTATCCCTGTATATAATGATATATGTACGCCTGTATACCTGGGGATTCCTGATATAATGATATATGTACCAGCCGGTATAAACCTGGGGATCTCCTGTATTAATGATACATGTACAGCCGCTATAACCTGGGGCATCTCCTGTATATAATGATATATGTACAGCTGGGTATAACCTGGGGATCTCCTGACATATAATGATATATGTACAGCCGGTATAACCTGGGGATCTCCTGTATATAATGAATATGTACAGCCGGTATAACCTGGGGTATCTCCTGTATATAGTTGATATACGTACAGCCGGCCGGTAAACTGGGGATCTCCTGATATAATGATATATGTACAGCCGGTATAAACTGGGGATTCCTGTAATAATGATATAGTACAGCCGGATAACCTGGGGATTTCCTGTAGAACATGATAATGACAGCGGTATAACCTGGGGATCTCTGTATATAATGATATATGTACAAGCCGGTATAACCGGGATCTCCTGATTTATAATGAATAGTACAGGCGGTATAACCTGGAGATCTCCTGTATATAAGATAATATTAAGCGGTTATAACCTGGGGATCTCCTGTATATAATGATATATGTACAGCCGTATAACATGGGGAGCGCCTGTATAATGATATATGTACAGTGGTATAACCTGGGGATCTCTGGATATAATGATATTGTACAGCCGCTTACCCTGGGGCTCTCCTGTAGATAAGATATATGTACAGCTGGTATAACCTGGTATATCTGTAATAATTAAGTTACATAGTTACAGCTGGTTTACATCTCCTATATATCTTGACAAATGTGTGTTATAGTAGTAGAATGTGGGTCTGTGCACACAGTGATGCTCACATGTTGCTGATTTGAATAGACTCTGATCATTGTCTAGTTTTCCAGGTTATATGATTGTGGAGCCGAGAAAATGCTGTGTACGGTTTGTTACGCTTTTACCACTTGTCTCCTTTTCCACAATGCGTTATTAATAGTGAATATACTGGAAGAGGGAAGAGTAAGCAGGAAGATAGAATTGGAAATAAACAGGGAGGGTTTATAAAATTAAGGTTTGATATCAGAATGGCTCTTCAGGTCTTCAAGACCGGTAGGTCGAGCATTCATCCTGTGGGGGGCTCAGGGTGCGGGATGACCTAAGGATCATTTTTACAAAATCTAAAGAACACCTGTACAATCTTTACTTTAGTAGCTATATTTTTTTGGAATAAGTTGTGCATAGTAACGACTGCCCAAAATTTTTCCATTTCACTAATTATAATAGATATTTGTTAGTGATTCCTTTTTCACTCGACTAGAGGGTATTATCTCTGGTTATAAAGAGCGTCTCGTGCTCAGAGGACTTTCGCTGAGCTGCAAGACACAGGGCAACCCATAGAGGTGCAGTGTAAATTCTACATATCCTAGTGGTGGCGCGGCATGCAATTTAACAATTACAAGGGAAGTCTTTTAACAGATTTTCGGGCAACCACAGAGGCCCCATTCAGACTGGACACTTGCTGCTTTTTATCTATAGGTCCACGTCTAACATGTTAGGCATGTCCAAAAGGGAGAGGAAGGTCCCCCTAACCCCAGTCATGGACCATATGAGAAGCGCCCAACCTACTTACATGGTGATATAAAATAATATTATTTTTAAGCTTTTTACTGTTAAAAAATAGTTCCTCCTTAAGATTAGACAATATGCAATAGTCCTCGCATTGAGCTATTGTGGTAATATGTAAAAAGTTGGGAAAACTGTACAGTTCTGCAATACTGTGCTGGGGTACCTAAGCTAAGAAGTGTGATACTTGTATCAAGTGCCAGTGTGATTCCATTTCCTATTATCTGTTAGTAGTTGTCTGCCTATATGATGATAAATCTGCTGAACTTATGTGCTTTGGATAAGTCAACAGTTTGATAATTTTTGTAACATTTGGAATAGTGATTTTCAAAATTTGTATCTTTTTAAAGGGCCTTCCTCACAAAGGACAAGATAAATCTACTTATTATAAAAAATAACACATCTCTAGTTCATTGTTATTAACAAAAAATAAGCATTATCTATCACTCTGGTTGTTTACTATTTTGGTTGCCTAAGATCCGATGTAAATCTTGCTGACTATGATTCTTTCATAAAAATAGCTTCTTTGTTGCCAACTGCCCAGTGCTTCTGCTCTCCTGCCCCCTCCCCAGATTGCACTAACTGACCAGCATCAAAACAAAGGCATGACTTCTGCCAGCACGCAGCAAGCAGGGACTTACTCTACAAACTAAAGACAGATCAGGTCTTTTATAGCAGAGTTTATTGATAGGTGAGGGAGGGGAGCAGAGCTGAGGAGTGTCATTGTGTTTTTATTAATCATAAGGATCTCATCGTCTCTTATCTCATGAGTGTCTCTTCTCTCTTTCTATAGGGCGGCGGAATTTACTTACACGGTGGTTCATCGATGTACCAGCGGTCGTTTCTGCGTGTTGGATTCAGGTCTGGCCGGAGTCACTAAGGTTTAGTTACCTGACGTCCACCAGTGCGCGGCTGCGCTTCTGAAGTCCGCCGAGGCCCCGCCGGAATGCACTGAGTTCACCGGCCTATTCCTGGTGTGAAGTAAGGACAATTCCCCAGCGACACTTTTTTTTTAAATGCGGCGGTTTTGGCGGGGCGGTTTTTCCAGAATCCATCGGGTTTTCATTCGGGCCACGGACAACGATTTCCCGTTGGGGTGCATGACAGCGCCGTGCGCCACAACCGATCGCGTGGGGGCAGACAGGTGAAAATTGGCTCAAATCGGAAAATATTGGGTAACACGTCGGGAAGATAACGTGAATCGGGCCCTTTTAGTAAATGACCCCCATAGTGTCAGATAGAAGGAAGGTTCAGAGCTTAAATACAATGTAGATAAACCTGTATCCTGATAATAACTAAGCACGATGTTCAGCACACGCATTCAATGCACATAGGGGAATCTGCTTAGAGGTCCCGCCTCACACTCTAGAATCTTCCTAACATACTAAAGGATCTTTATTGTGTTAACTCACTAGGATTCATAATTTGAGAACTTTCTCATGGGAAACTCCCTTAATTTCTGACCTTTTGTTATGCGCATGGTTCTTATAATAGGTACAAATCCTATCAAGCCACGGCCGCTATCCACTGGAATACATATTTTCAAGGAGAGTATCTTGGTCGGGGCGTGAAAGGCCTGTAGCAAGATTAACCATTGTACAGTGCGTAAAACACTTATAGATTGTGATCATGGAGGCGATGCTTGTACCGGTAGGTGCCCCATTAAAGTGCCCGCGTTCTGCTGTGCCGCAGGACGGATGGCAGCTTTGTGAAACTTCGCGAGATCCTACATTGGGCACGCCTGGTCCTGACAGCAAGGTGGAAGGGAAACTTTGTAAACACAACTTTTGCAAACTACTGACTTTCCCTCCTCTTCTCTCACTTCCTGTGTGTGGTTAATTCTGCTTTTCGTGCTGCAACACAATTTATAACCCCTCCTAAGACAGGGAAGCTTTTCCCCATGGCTATTTGTACGGATTGATTTTTGGCAATTGCCTGTACATGAGGTGAAATAGCAGTAATCATCAACAGCTGAGTAAATCCCGCTACATGAAAAAGGCGAGATGCGTCCTGATAGTGAGATTCCCAGGTTAACAACGCTATGACGTGCAGCTCTGAATTATCGTCATGTGACTTTGGATTGGTTTTATATCTTATTGTAAAGAAGCAGATGGGAACCTGTCGCATTTTGACTATAAAAATCCAGCGCCTGTGTATATATGGTCCTGGAGAGATGAATACGTCCACCTTTTTTTTGTGTATGGTTGTTAGTAGCAGCAGGACTGTGAAATATGGATGCTATACTTCTAGGGATTGTAGCTCCAGTTCTTCTGTGCTCTCTTAATTGTCTCTGCCAACACGCACTCTACCTCTTTAAGAACATCCACCACCATGTGGGGGAGGATGAGATTGCTAAACCAAGCACATGTACACAAGAGCCTTTCAGGACCTTTTAACGGTCCTGTCAAACGTCTTAAACCACAGATTAAATTCAGCAGAAGGGACACATCCTCCATCTTCCCGAGAAGCTGATTCTTAAGTTACCCAAATGTAGGGAGTGGATTTCAGACTTTATGGGGGTCTATAACTTATACAGCGCAGTGCCCCCTGACTTGGACCCCGATAAGCAGATGAGTCTGAGGATCTTGATATTTATTTGGCATTTGATATAGGTTTTTCTTTTTGTGGCATAAGCCAGCGGATAATGTTATGTTATAATTTTTAGCCGATCATTTTCTTGTTTGCACTCTGCTCTGGAGATTTTAGGGATATTGGTCATTCTAGTTCAGCTTGAGCCCATGGATGGTCCCATGTTAGCGTCCTGTGTGGGAGATATTTTTTATTGTATTTTCAATGGTGATTTTAGGAATATTTTTTTTTTGTATTGGTTGGCTTTGTATATGTAATGGGGAAGCTTCAGCCATGGGGGGAAACATGCAGTGATTGACATCCCTGTTTACGTGCATCGGAAAGCACATGTTCCATTGTGAAGGGGTCGTTCCTTCGGTTATATTACAGTCATGCAGTCAAATTTTACCATGGGTGGAGAAAGGAAGGAGTCTGCGCAACAGGAGAAAACCTGGATGGAGGACTATGCACTATGCGTAAAAGAGGTCTTTGCCCATGAAAGAAGTCTTTCTCAAATTTGACACCAGTGATATTTACACAATAAAAGATTTATGTTGTTAACAAGCCCCTTTCTTTACCAATTTACTCAGTTTTTATTGTGGTTTAGCTCCTATCTTTCACTCATAAGTCGACACTTCATGATCCATCTGTGCTATGAGAAGCTGCGTGCTACAAATGTGCGATAGATTATCAGGGTGTACAGGTTTAGAGACACTTTCATTTAGCTTCTAACGTTCTATACTAGTAGTATGACGACATAGAAATAAGATGAGACAAGATGAGAGATGTGAGATCTGAATGGTTCATAAAATATGCACAATGACCACTCTCAGCTCTGCTTAACTCACTAATCAATAAAATAGCATTGTTAGCTCTGCTGATGAAGACCTACATCTATCTGTAGTTTGTACAGTAAGGTCTCTGACGATGCGCATTGGCTGGGCAGGTAAAGTGCCTGTGTCTGAGAGCGTCTTGCAAGGAGGTGTGGTGGGTGAGGGAGGCAGTAGAGCACGGCATTGTGCATACTTGAGAAGACTATTCAGAGAAGGATCCAACCACCGTCAGAAGATTTTACGGGTGTATCCAGGGAAACTAAAATGGTGTTACACCAGGTACTGTCTGGCATTTTTGTTAATAACAGTGAATGAATTAGGTGATGTTGATGTGTTATTTTGTTATCCTGAGTATAATTTTCGATCTTTGTGGAAAAACGCCATTTAAGGGCCCCCTTATTTGAAGCACATGGTTGTCTACCAGAATAGGCCAACGTCTATTTTAGTGTTTACTATATGATTGTGCAAATTGTTCTTGATCTTTTGCCCCGTGATCATAATGGACACTATCTCCATACATGTCAGAATCTGTCTCTCGGATCATGGCAGCTCTTAGTCCTATCACCAGTAAAGCGTTCAGTCCACAGCAGCCACTCAATGGCCGGAGCGTCGACAGTCATGTGTAGGCTGGTAAATCTGCAAACCACAGGCTCTGCAGCAACTGATGTTATTAAACTGTGGTACTGTCTGACCTCTACTAACCTGGTTTCTACTGTTTTTTATTTTTCTCATTGAGATAGTTTGGCCTATTTACATAAGCCCAGAGATGACACTTCAACGGTTATTTCAGTGCAGTGATATTTGCCAGCATCCTGCTTGGCCGTGACTGGCTGAACGTCGATTTATTCTCTTCTATCTTGATCACAATCCAATATCCTTGCAGCCTAGGAGCAGCACGTCGATTGTCTCCAAAAATATGTAGGAATTCAAAATGATCGAAGTGTTCAGTGCTCTCCCATATAGAACCCCAGACCTCTCCAGCTACAGGGTGGCTCAGCTGTTTGGGACCCCGACCTTTAGGCAGCTGTGTAACTGAGTCCATCAAGTGCACCAGACCTCCAGCCGCTGCAGTATATTTAATACTCTACTATACTATTTAACCCATCAGGGTAGATCTCTCCAAACTTAACTGTGCTCAGCTGTCTGGGGACCCTCCGACATCAGCGACCCCACAGACCCCGCCAAACTGCAATGCACTAGTAAATAAGCCCAATAGACTAAGGGTCGCGTTGCACTTGCACTGTGTTCTGCAGATGCACAGCTTGGACAGTATTTAACGGTGTCTGCGCTGGGATTGTGTCGCACGTGATCGATTTCTGTCGCAGCTGCGCTGCTTCCACGGAGACAGAAATCAGGGGCGTGCCGTGGGATGATCCGACTGATTCGGGACTGGGCGCAGGATTGAGTCACAAGAAACAGCACTTTACATGCATTGGGAAGAAGAAGGTGAACTCCGGGGACCTGAGCAGGGAAGCAACACATGCAGGACATCAGTGCACGATCTTAGTGAATCGCGGCACAGGGCATGTCGGCGGGCAATGCACTTTCTGGGAACGCGCAGGCAGGTAAGTAAATGTGCTTCAATGGGGCCACATTTACTACCTGGTCCACGGAGTTCAACGAAAGTGCATTGTTCCGACATAGTGCACTGTGCCGCGATTCACTAAGATGTGAACCCGATATCCTGCATGGTCGCTTTCCCGCTCAGGTCCGACAGAGTTCACCATCTTCTTCGATGCATGTAAGAGCTTTGTCTTGTGACACAATTGAAAGTTAAATCTGCGCTCAGTCCGAATCAGTCAGATTGTCACAACCCCCCCGATTGTGTCGCATGGAGGAACAGCGCAGAACAGCGCCAAAAACCGATTGCGTGCGACACAATACCAGTGTAGACACTTATTAAATACCTGTGCAAGACCGTGCAATCTCCGAAAACAGTGCAAAGTCCTATGAAAGTGAGCAGCCCGACCCTTAGTAAATAAAGCCCCAATGTGTCGTCATGTGTACGCTCAGAGGCTCCATCCCCTGGACTACTATAGTTCTGAGCCTATTCACATGAATGGCAATGAACTAGAAATTGTGAATCTTTGTTGCAAAAATAATTGGGGAGATGGTTTTCGAGATTACAATCCTTAGACCTGTGGTTTTAACCAGGGTTCTATCAAGCCCTAGGGTTCTTTGAGTCGGTCCCATCGGTTTCAGCGCAGCCTCCGCCACGGAGCTCAACACACGCACATATTTGATTTATACTTAAAGAAGGGTTCGGCGATGTGGCATATGAACAAGGTTAAGAACCACTGCTACCACCAATACAAGGACACAGGTAGAGGTAATCGGCCCATATCTCAAATTCAGCAAAACCTTATCCAGCCAACGTCATAAAACCAACTACTTGACATGAAATAAGATGGTAAATGCAAGAAATGAAGCCTTTGGAAAAACCCTAGAGAGTATTATAAGGTTGAAGGGGAAGGACTGGGACTGTGTATCAGGTTATTTCTCCAGGGAGGTGGAGGGGGATGAGTTTTTAATAGGTCTCATCATAATGAGTCATAAAAATGTCCTGATGTAAAGGTCGTCACGTAGTATTATGAGAGGTCCATGGAAACAACTGAGCACATTCATCTCTCCCTGACCTGAGGAATTCTACTAACATGACACCTCTGGAAAGGTAGCAGCAACTGTGTGCCAGAAAAACCCACTTATTCCAGTTAAGGTCAAAAAATTCAGCTAAAATCCTAAAATATTCCACCCATTTATTTAGAGGTTGAAAGTGGACGCTGTTATAGATGTGACATCACTGCGGTTTCTGTGACTCATTATCCAACCGCCTGGCTAAACGATTGATTATGTTCATTTATACATCCATTTAGATTGTGTGACATCACCAGTTCTCACACCATTAAATCATCATAGCCTTAACCAGCACATTGTGGTATCATCATCCCAAGCATTGCCTGCACATGGAGTATGTGAACACAATGCACAAACCTTCAGGGCATCATTGGTGACCTACCTCAGTAAATCTTCAACATCATATCCAATCCAGACTGACCAATACATAGACTGTGTGACATCACTGCAGTTGCACTGTGACATCATCATTCAATCACAGACGATTCAAAAGTCGACCTAAAAGTATACTCTGTGACGTCATCATCCAATCCCTGACTCGACCAATACATAGGTGTTGTGACTCACTTGCAGTGTTACACTGTGACACATCATCAATCACAGACGATCCAAATCGACCTCAAAGCTATTACTCTGTGACGTCACCATCAGTCACTGACTGACCCATACAAAGACTGTGTGACATCACAGCAAATGCGCTGTGACATCATCATCCAGTCACAGACTGACCTGAAACAGAGACTGTGTGACCTCAAAGCTATCGCTAGTTGAAATCTTCATCCGATCGCTGTCTGACCCCGATATATAGAATGTGTGACATCACTGCAATTACACTGTGACATCATCATCCAGTCACTGACTAACCCCTACATAGACTGTGTGTAAAATCATCCAACACTCACTGACCGATACAGAGACTGTGTGACATCACTGCAATTTCAATGCGACATCATCATCCAGTCATTGACAAATACATAGACTGTGTGGCATCACTGCGGTTACACTTGACATCATCATCCAGTCATTGACAAATACATAGACTGTGTGGCATCACTGCGGTTACGCTGTGACATCATCAACAGGAGACAAATACATAGACTGTGTGGCATCACTGCGGTTACACTGTGACATCATCATCCAGTCATGACAAATACATAGACTGTGTGACATCACTGCGGTTACACTGTGACATCATCATCCAGTCATTGACGAATACATAGACGTGTGGGCATCACTGCGGTACGCTGTGACATCATATCCAGTCATTGCAAAATGATAGACTGTGTGGCATCAATGCGGTTACACTGTGACAATCATCATCAGTCATGACAAATACATGATGTGTGGCATCACTGCGGGTACACTGTGAATCATCATCCAGTCATTGACAAATACATAGACTGTGTGGCATCACTGCGGTTACACTGTGACATCATCATCCAGTCATTGACGAATACATAGACTGTGTGGCATCACTGCGGTTACACTGTGACATCATCATCCAGTCATTGACAAATTACATGACTGTGTGGATCACTGCGGTTACACTGTGACATCATCATCCAGTCATTGACGAATAATAGAATGTGTGGCATCACTGCGGTTACACTGTGACATCATCATCCGTCATTGACAAAATCATAGAATGTGTGGCATCACTGGCGGTTACACTGTGACATCATATCCAATTACAGACGACCCATGATTGTAATATAAATAACAAATAAGGAATACACACCTGTTATATAAGCAGCGACGCATGATCCTGTGTCTCTATCGCGTGTGTATTCTCAGGATGATACTTAATGATTATACAGACACCATCACTTATCTACCAAGGAGATCGTCTGGTAGGGGACGCTTCGAGGAAATTCCCAGAAAGTAAAAAGTGAAATGTCCTCCGATATTCAAGAGAAGTTCTCTGTGGTCACATCTTTTTTTGTAAACGGATCTGTCAGCAACACCAACGACGAGGTTCTTATTAAATTACACTTATACCCAAATTCAATCGCAGTGTTTAATGGTTGTCAGCACATGACCGCAGCAGCAACTCGCCTTCCCATGTGTAAGCACTAAACACATCGGGGCGAATACATTCAGCTTACAATTTAGACGGGTGGACAAATGTCTTGATGACGAATGATTCATCTAGTACATCCTTGGATGTCTATATCACCAGCTGCAGAATATTGTCCCACTTCTGGCACACAATGGGGCACATTTACATACCCGTCCAGTTGATGCCGCTGACAGATTGTCCACGAGGATTCGGGTTGCCGCGTTTTACTAAGATCGTGGTCCAATTTCCTGCATGTGTCGCTTCCCCCGCTGAGGTCCGCCGGAGTTCACTTCTTCTTCCTGGTGCATGTGAGTGCGATCTTGCGACACAATTTGCTTTTTAAGTTCCGCGGTTTGTCCGAATCAGTCGGGTTGTCCGACGTCCAACGCCCCCCGATTTGTGTCGTGGTGCGCCAAAAACCCAGGCAATTCAAGGGCAAATCTGAAAAAAATTGCGAAACCCAACGAAAATGCGAGACCCTTAGAAATGTGCCCCAATATTTCATCTTGAGCACAATCACTTTCCCCACTAATCCTAAAATAATTGTTGAAACATGTTCTGCACCATATTTGGCCAATTTTGACACTATCTTTATCATTAATCTTCCTCATTAAGCCACCATAAAACTATCCGATTGTCTATCAGTTTGCTTCAGTAGAGTTCATCATTGCAGGGTACAGCTTTACAAGCAGTATTAATTAAAAATACGTCCTTTGCAGACCTACAGTGGGTACGGAAAGTCTTCAGACTCCTTTAAATTTTTCACTCTTGTTTCATTGAAACAAATTGGTAAGATCAACAAGGTTTCTTTATTTGCTCATTAATGCACACGGCGAAAAAAAAACTGAAATGTAGATATTTTTGCAAATTTTAAAAAAGAAAATAAGTATTCAGATCCCTTGCTGTGCGATCATGATGAACACCATGCTGTCCATTTCCTTTGATCCTCCTTGAGATGGTTCTATTCCTTCATTGGAATCCAGCTGTGCTTAATTCAACTGATTGGACTTAAATAGGGAAGGTACACACCTGTCTATATAAGAACTCACAGTGCAGGAGAGCACATGAGAATATGAGGCTCAATAAGCTAGAGACAGAATTGTGGCCAAGGGTTACAAAAGAGCTTCCGCAACACTCAAGGTTCTAAGAGCACAATGGCCTCCATAATCCTTAAATGGAAGAAGTTTGGGACAACCACAACTAAGTAATCGTGGTAGAAGAGCCTTGGAGAGAGAGGGTAAATAAAAAACCCTGTGATCCCGTGTTGAGCTCAGAGATGCAGCAGGGAGATGGGAGTCACCTATCACTGCGCCTCCAGCAGTCGGGGCTTTATGGCAGAGTCTGGAAGTTCCCCTCAGTACAAGACATATAGGGTGCAAAACACTGAGGATCCAGACTATGAGGAATAAGATTCTCTGCTCTGAGAGATGAAGATTTTTGGTGTTAATTGTAACGGTGGAGGAAAACAGGCACTGAAAATTACAATCCCAGCAGTGACACACATGGGGGGGGGGGGCAGCATCATGCTATTGGGGGGGGGCGAGACCATCTGGGTGTATATGGAGGAAAGATGAATGTGGCCAAGTGCAGGAGATCCTGGATAAGAACCTCTTCCAGATGCTCTGGACCTCAGACTGGGCTGAACCTTCCAACAAGACAATGACCCTAAGCCCGTGCTAAAAAACACAGCGCAGGAGACTTCAGAACATCTCTGTGACCATTCTGACCGGCGCCAGCCAGAACCCAGACCTAAACCCAATGGAGCATCTCTGGAGAGAGACTGGAAAATGGCATCTTCCTGGTTACAGACACAAAAAACTGTGTTGTAGATTCATACTCAACACCCAACTATACTAATTTTTTGTAAAGCTTAATTCAGTAAATAGAAGACTACAAGCATTACATGTTACTAAGACATTTACTACTATGCATGTACTATGATTCTTCAGTCTTTTCTATATTTCTGATGTTAGGCGACTGAACGAATCTTGGCAAAAGCAGAGAAAAGAAAAAGTTGTATGACTGCAGGGTTGTAGCCTGTCACCATAGAGACACATAGATATGTATAGCACTGTTGATACATAAAGGTAGTAATAATGTTAAGGGTTTGTTCCATGAAAGACAATGATGCCTGTTACATTCCATGCAAATCGGATCATCCATGTTTACAGCCATTCTTACAGTCCACCATATGATATATTCACCCATCAACTAAACCCAGAATAAGGATAATAGTATTCTTATTTATATATAGCGCCATCATATTCCGTAGCGCGTACAAAATCAGTGGACAAGTACCTCTCGTGGGCGGTCGGGTTTTTAACATCTTCTGACCCCGTTTTCTCTCTCTCACTGGTAATGACCTAAATTGACCGTGAATAAGTCTAGATCATATCATGGCTCCCGGCTTAATTGTCTGGAAGAGATGTGGATCACAAAAAACAAAGCCGAGTTTTCTCACTACTGAGTGCCATATCCTCACTTCCGAGTCCCAACAGCGCGGCGTTGTCTGTCATCTTTTCACATGGAGAGATTCTCAGGACGGCACAAAACTAATTCAGATATATAAGTATTGTGTGCATTTCTTCTGTAACGGGGAGTACACTGTTTCCATCACACCCCTACTAGTTGGAAACCTGAAATATGTCGGTCCCCCTGCGGATTACAATGAGTCTCACCACTTCACAGCAGTGTGTGAGGACACCCCCCCTTCACATGGAGAATGTATAGGCCTGGAATATATATCTATATTTCACAGCCCTGCTGTACTAACAACATACACACAAGTATGATTACACATCTCTCCAGGGACTGTACCCAACACTGGCTGACAGAGCACAGCCGTTGTGAGGACTGCCCACCCACAGAGCACTTGGAGCAGCTACAATCCTGAAATATAAATCCATGGATCACAGTCCTGCTGCTACTAACAACATCTGATTCCACAGTTCTCCATGGAGAATGTATAAAAAGGCTGCAGTCTGTATTGTTACATTGTGATAGATTTCCTTTCATTGTGAATCTGGGGTGACAGGAAACAGCACCTGATGGATCCTTTGGGGAACACAAGTCAATAGAGATGCGGGCTGTTTATATGCAGCATATTCAGAAGGGAAAACAAGTATCCACAAGTCCACATTTCTCCTGTCGGGATGGGTCCAATATTTGGACACTGTATATACCTGCATCTTATTCTTCAATCTTTGTGAAGATTCAACAACGTTGAACTTCAATCTGATAATTTGCTACATGTGAACGGAGGTCAATAAAAAGGAGTCAAAATAAAGTTTGCTGAAAGTGGATTAAACTTGTTAATACTGAAGTTACACTTTTCTAGTTTCCTGGCACTGACACCAGAGTGCGGTGTAACCATAATAATGACACCAACATGAGTGACAACCTCATATCCGCTGCTTCAAGTCTTTCACTTGTTTTTTTTTTCTTCCTTATTTCGGACCCACAATGACTTTCCTATGTATGAATTTACTCCCAGTCCACGTGACTCATCTTCCAAACCCACACCAGGATCAATCTGGTTCTCCTTCCGTCACACCAGTTCCTGTCCGTCAGGACCACCAGTGACTAAGGATCATGTAATAAAGGATCGCATGGATCAGTTTCCGTAAATTACTGAAATTCGAATAAAGTCACAATGCTTGCTGCGCGGGGGGACCCAGGACATCCGGTACTTAGGTTATGAGCTATAGGTTGGCACACGGTGTTACGTAACCCTAATATCCTGGAGACCATGCCAGGTATTCCATTTACACCACGGGTAGTTTGTATCTCTCCTGGGAAAGCTGGGTGATGACATATAATACAGCAATAAGATGGCACAGTATACAAAGCATTGCAGTGTCACATCATAGTCATTAGATTGATACAGCCCACACTTCCAATGACAACATCATAAGCCCATAAGTATCCTGTGCGCCACATTGCAGACATATCATAAAGCACTGCATCCTGTGTTTGCTCAATCAACTTTATTAACAGTCCTGGATTTTTTTTGCTGTAAGTAATGGACCAATAATTATCAAGCTTAATTACAGACACATTCCAGCTGACCAGAGGGTCACAGTGGGCAGAGTGGGCCCGTCTTTAACTAGGGGTCGTCTGATAAATCGGTTGTCTAAGTAGGGGGCCGCATGTATTACATTTGAGGTTCTAAGGATCAGATTAGTATTGGTTATTCCTGCTAATTTGTAGAATAATGGTAAGTCATTTTTATATTTATGTCATTCCCTACATTTTTCAGTGGTAACCAAATATGTACAATGAATAACAAAGATTATGGATGTATAACATTTGGCTGTTCCATCAATGAACTGAAGGATTTACAAAGTACAACTAGTTGCACTTACCTATGGCTTCTTCACGGCTTCTCCCATCACCTGCAGGGGCAGGAATGCAGAATCGGTGGTCCCTAGAGGTACCAGGTCTTCATCTGACCCATTTCACACACATCCTTATCATCTAAGGAAACTGCTTGTGTATCAGTGACAGACTGTGACAGAGAGAAGGGGAGGAAGCAGAGCACCTCTCACCCTCCCCAAGAGGACGGACAAATGTAGGCGTCACTAGTGCACAGCAAGATGGAAAACATGCACTTATAGATTGGGCAACTGCAGGAATGTGCATCTATGCAGTTTTATTCATAGGGACATGGAAAGTACAAGCTAAATGTGTAAGTAGCCCATAGCATCTTGAAGAATGGACAAACAACTTGCAATCTATCCTGAACCATGAAGAAGCTTACAATCTAGGCTGAACCATAGAAGCTTACAATCTATGCTGAACCATAGAGCTTACAATATTGCTGAACCATAGAGCTTACAATCTAACCTAAACCTTAGAGGCTAGAATCTATCCTGAACCATAGAAGCTTGCAATCTAGGTGAACCATAGAAGCTTACAATCTATGCTGAACCATATAAGCTTACAATCTTGGAACCATATAAGCTTACAATCTATGCTGAACCATAGAAGCTTACAATCTAACCTAACCTTAGAGGCGAGCAATCTATCCTGAAACATAGAAGCTTACAATCTATGCTGAACCATAGAAGCTTACAATCTATGCTGATGAAACATAGAAGCTTACAATCTATGCTGAAACATAGAAGCTTACAATCTATGCTGAACCATAGAAGCTTACAATCTAACCAAACCTTAGAAGCTTACAATTTATCCTGAACCACAGAAGTCTGTAATATATCCTGAACCATAGAAGCTTGCAATCTATCCTGAACTATAATGCTTCAATCTATCCTGAACATCGAAGCTTCCAATCTATCCTGAACCATAAAGGCTTACAATCTAACCTAAACCAAAGAAGCTTGCAATCTATGCTGAAATAGAAGCTGTTGAATCATCCTAAACCATAGAAACATTGCAATCTATCTTGAACCATTGAAGCTGCAATCTATCCTGAACATAGAAGCTTGCAATCTAGAAGCTGGGTTGCAATTACTGTATCAATGAATCTATAGATGATATATAGTAGAATGCAAGACCCATATGTAAGTAGAAGTGACAGTAGTAGCCAGTGCTCTCCATAGTCTATGGGACTTGTGATCCCTCAGCCAGGACCTCATTACCTGAGATATTTGGTGACAACATTTATCTCTTGTGTATTGTTCTGGTGACAGTGATCACTTATCCGGGGATAGGGACTTGTTTATATCTATACAGAAGGATGTGTTGGGGTTTAAAGCTCACACCCTTCTCCGAGCTGCTTTTGTATGTGGTTAAAACAGGAACCAGCGGCTTCTTTCATCAACATTTTACTGTAACAACCCCCTCGTAGTGTCAGGGCCACCACCTAAGGCACAGCACATTGCAAGTACTCACTTGTACACATATCTTTACTTACCTCTCCTTCTTACTCCCCCTTTATACATTATACTAAGCTAACTGACCCTGAATTCCCATCTTCCCAATGTACATCATAGTTATATTTTTATACTTTTCATATGTACGGGCATGTGTGTAAATGGTTACATTTTCATTATTGAAACCGGTTAACGTAAAATAAAGAAAGACCCTAAGTACTTACTTTGGCGCTTGATTCTGGCCCTGTGCGGTGCTTCCCATCAGTCAGTCTCTGTTAAGTGAATAGAGTACAGGTCAATCATGTGATCAGACACCTATCCCCTATCCAGTTGGGTTAGGCACAACCATTTAAAGGGGTTGGCCACTAATAACAAGCTATACCGGGATAAGTACAAAACCCTAATAAGGTCCCCCATACTTATCCCCAGTAAAGGTTGTCTGTAGTCCTCAGGGTCCGTTGTGGGTCACATCCTCTGACGTCTTGCTGTCTTCTGGCAGATTGGGGGGCATTACTATATGCAGCCATTCCCATGTCAGTGTTTGGAGAGGTTACGGTCGTCTTGGCAAGCCCCTCTAACCACTGATATTGTAGTGGTTATGATGGAGGGTAATGACTCCATTTCCCAAATCCATTCGCCAGTAGCCAGCAGGACACAGGGCGTCACAGGAAGTCATGAGTCCTGCTGCTGGCAGGTCACGTGACACATGGCTCCTGCAGATTATGGTCAAAGTACAATATGGCTGAGGGGTCTAGGCAGCCAATGGCCGTGCAGTCCGGCAAATTGATGCCCCTACCAACTAACCATGGCCACTTATCTTGGCAAATCTGTTGAATTTTAGGAGGCGAATGGAGCTCCTACCCTGACAAAGCCTAAACCTAACAAATTATGTTATTTCCCACCATCTTTTGGTTCTGCCATTGTGGAAAACTACTACAAATATGTAATATGGTCATATCATTTAGTGACCATAGCTTTATATACAGGTTACAACATAGCAATGGACATACTTATTACCGTATTTTCCGGACTATAAGGCGCACTTAAAAGCCTTGGATTTCCTTGGAAATCCAAAGTGCGCCTTATAGTCCGGTGCGCCCAATAATCCTGGGGATTTTCTGTATATAATATATAATGTACAGCTGTACTAAACCTGGGGATCTCCTGTATATAATGATTATGTACAAGCCGGTATACTGGGGACTCCTGTCTATATATGATATATGTACAAGCCGTATAAACTGGGGATCTCTGTATATAAGATGAGATGTACACTCGTATAACCTGGGGATCTCCGGTATATAATGATATATGTACACGTATAACTCTGGAGGAATCTCTACTGTAATGATGATATATGTACAGCCTGGTCTAACATGGGATGCTCTGTATATAATATATATGTACAGCCGGTTTATAACTGGGGATTCTCTGTAGTATAATGATATATGTACAGCTGGTATAACCGGGTATTCTCCTGTAGTTATATGATATGTCACTGGTAAACAAATGGGACATGCCTGTATATAATGGATATACGTACAGCCGGTATAACGGGCATTGGATCTCCTGTATATAATGATTATTCTGACAGCGGGGTATAACCTGGGGATCGTCCTGCATATATATGATATATGTACAGCTGGTATAACCTGGGGATCTCATGTATAATGACTATATGTACAGACCGTATAAGCCTGGGGATCTCCATGTATATCATGATAGTATCAACGCGGTATAACCTGGGGATCTCCTGTAGATAATGATATATGTACAGCCGGTGTTATAACCGGGGATCGCCTGTATATGATATAGATGTACAGCTGGTATAACCTGGTGACTCCTGTATATCTAATATAATGCACGGTATAACCTGGGGATCTCCTGTATGTAATGATCATATGTACGCTGGTATACCGGGGATCTCCTGTATATGTAATGATATATGTACAGCCTGTATAACCTGGGATCTGCCTGTATATATGAATATATAGTACAGCTGGTATAACCTGGGATCTCAGTATATAATGTACTATATGCAGCTGGTATAACCTCGGGGATCTCCTGTATATAAGATATATGTATCATAGCGCGGTTAAACCCTGGGGGGATCTCCTGTATATAAGTGATATATGTACAGCCGGTATAACCTGGGGATCTTCCTTAGTCTAATGAGGTATATGTACAGCGGGTATAACCCTGGGGATCCTCCTGTACTATGATAATCCGGTATAACCTGGTCTACGTCGAGATATATTACAGGGCTAAACTGGGGATCTCCTGTATCATAATGATATATGTACAGCGGAACCTGGGTCTCACTATTAAGGGATAGCCCTGACTGGGATCTCACTGTATATAATGATATATTACATCGGTATAACTGGGGATCTCTTTATATAATGATATAGGACAGCCGGTAATTACTGGGGTTGTCCATGTATCTAATGAATATTGTACAGCGGTATAACCTGGGATCTCCGTGATAATGTAAGATGTAGCGGTATATGGGGAAGTCTGATAAATAGCACCGCTAAACCTTGGGCATCTCCTGTATATAATGAGTTATGTTACAGCTGGTATAACCTGGGTGGGATCTCCTGTATATAATGATATATATACAGCCGGTATAACCTGGGGATTTTCTTTATATATAGTCAGCGATCGATTTCTTATGATATAGCAGTGTTAATGCTCCTGGATATAATGGATGACACCGCGTATAACCGGGATCTCCTGTAATAATGATATAATGTGACAGCTGGTATAACCTGCGGATCTCCCCTGTTATCTACTGTATAGTACAGCCGCTATAACCTGGATCTCCTGTATATATGATAATATGTACTACCGGTATACACCGGTGGAGATCTCCTGTATATAATGATATATGTACCGATCGGATAACCCTGGTGGATCTCCTGTATATAATATACTATACGTACAGCCGGGTATAACCGTGGATCTCCTGTTTATAAATGATATATGTACAGCGGTACTACCTAAGGGATCTCCTGTATCTATTAATAATATGTACCAGCCGGTATAACCTGGGGGAGATCGTATAAATGAATGTACAGCGGGTAATGGGTCTCCTCATAATATATATTGTTACAGCCGGTATAACCTGGGGATCTCCTGTATATAATGATAAGTAACAGCGGATAACCTGGGTATTCTAGTATAATTGCCTATATGTACAAGCCGGTTATAACCTGGGGACTCCTTGTATCTGATAATCATATTAGATTACACTGTATATCACTCCTGGGTATAACCCTGGGGGATCTCCTGTAATTAATGATCGTATAGTACAGCCGGTATAACTGGGGATCTCTGTATATAAGATTTGCAGCAGCGCGGTTATAACCTGGGGATATCTCACTGTATATAATGATATATGTACAGCTGTTAACCTGGGATCTCCTTGTATATAATCATATATGTACAGCTGCGTATATACCTGGGGAATCTCTGTATAAATGTTGATATATGTACAGCTGGCATTAAACGTCTGGGGATTCCCTGTAATATATGAATATATGATTCACCGATAACCTGGTGGATCTCCTGTAATAATAATGATTATATGTACAAAGCCTGGTAATCCATGGGATCTCCTGTCATAAATGATATATGTAGGCAGCCGGTTACAACACTGGGGATCTTTCTGTATATAGATTACAGATACAGCCGGTATAACCTGGGAGATTTTATCACGATATATGATATTGTAGCAGCCGTTAGAACGGTTGGGGGGGGGTGGAGATCTCCTGTATATAATGATAATATATACAGTACTATAACATTCGATAAATGTATATGTGTCAGCCGGTATAACTGGGGATTTTCCCTGTATATGAATGATACTGGTGGATCCAAGCTGGTAAACCCCTGGGGAATCTCCTGTGTTTAATGATATATTGTGAAAACAGCCGTATAACCTGGGGATCCCTGTATATAATGATATATGTACAGCCGGTAATACCTGTGGATTCTCCTGTATATAATGAGATATAACAGCCGGTATACCTGGGGCGATCTCCTGTATATAATGTATAGGTACCAGCTGGTATAACACTGTGCATCTCCTGTATATATGTATATGTACAGCGGTATAACCTGGGGCATCTCCTGTAGTATATGATATATGTACAGCCGTATAACACTGGGATCTCCTGTAAATTAAATGATATATGTACAGTGGTAAACCGAGGGATCTCGCTGTATATAATGGTATATATACAGCCGGTATAACCTGGGGATCTCCTGTTATAATGGATATATGTACTCCCGGTCTAACCTGGCGATCTCCTGTATATAATGAGATTACTGTACACGCTGTATATAACCTGTGGGAATCTCCGAAGTATACATGATATATGTACAATCCGGTTATATACCTGGCATCTCCCTGTATATAATGATTTATGTACAGCTGGAGTAACTATGGCTGGATCATCCTGATATACAATGATAGTATGTACAGCCCGGTATACACCTTGGGGACTCCTTTATATAAATGAATTAGTCAGCCGTAAACTGGGCGGGGACTAACCTGTATATAATGAAGTATATGTACAGCCGGTATAACCTGGGGATATCCTTTATAATTATACTATGTACAGCCGGTATAACCTGGGGATCTCCTGTATTATAGTGATATATGTAAGCCGGTATAACCTGGGGATCTCCTGTATATTATAATGATGAATGTATAGCCGGTATAACCGGTAGAGACTCTCTGTATATCAAATGATATATGTAAGCCCGGTATAACCTGGGGATATCCCTGTATAAAGATATAGTACAGCCGGTATAACCTGGGTATCTCCTGTTAATATATGATATATGTACGCCGTATAACCTGGGGCATTCCTGATAATAATGATATATGTACAGCCGGATAACCTGGGGATCTCCTGTATTAATGTACATTACAGCCGCGATAACCTGGGGTCCTCCTGTATATAATGATATATGTACAGCTGGGTATAACCTGGGGATTCTCCTGATATATAATGATATATGATACAGCCGGTATAACCTGGGGATACTCCTAGTCATATAATGATTATGTAATCAAAGCCGGTATAACCTGGGGTATCTCTGTATATAGTTGATATACGTACAGCCGCCGGTAAACTGGGGATCTCCTGTATATAATGATATATGTCAGCCGGTATAACTGGGGATCTCCTGTAATTAATGATATAGTACCGCCGGCTATAACCTGGGGATTTCCTGTAGAACATGATATGTAACAGCGGTATAACCTGGGGTCTCTGTATATATCGATATATGTACAAGCCGGTAAACCGGGATCTCCTGTTTATGTAATGATATAGTAAGCGGTATAACCTGGGATCTCCTGTATATAAGTGAATATGACAGCCGGTTATAACCTGGGGATCTCCTGTATATATTTTATGATATATGTACAGCCCGTTATAACGATGGGATCCGCCTGTATATATGATATATGTACGCTGTATACCTGGGGATCTCTGTATAATGATATATGTACAGCCGCTATACACCTGGGGCCTCCTGTAATTAATGAATATATGTACAGCTGGTATAACTGGTATATCTGTAATAATTAAGGTTACATAGTTACAGCTGGTTGTATCATCTCCTATATATCTGACCAATATTTGTGTTATAGTATAGAATTGGGTCTGTGCACACAGTGATGCTCCCATTGTTGCTGATTTTTGAATAGACTCCTGATCATTGT
Source organism: Engystomops pustulosus (assembly GCA_019512145.1). Lineage (NCBI taxonomy): Eukaryota > Metazoa > Chordata > Amphibia > Anura > Leptodactylidae > Engystomops > Engystomops pustulosus. The sequence continues at coordinate 266,934 of WNYA01000102.1, forward strand.
CCTAGTTTTCGCCAGGTTATATGATTGTGGTCGAGCCAGAAAATGCTGTGTACGTTTGTTACTGCTTTTACCACTTGTCTCCTTTTCCACAATGCGTCTATTAATATGTGATATACTAGCATCGTGGAAGAGTAAGCAGGAAGTAGATTGGAAATAAACAGCGGGTTTATAAAATTAAGGTTTTGATATCAGAATGGCTCTTCAGGTCTTCAATACCGGTAGTCGAGCATTCCACCTGTGGGGGTAGTGCGTGACCTAAGGATCAACTTTTTGACAAACTCTAAAGAACACCCTCATACAATCTTTACTTAGTAGCTATATTTTTTGGATAAGTTGTTTGCATAGTAACTGACTGCCAAAATTTTTTCCACTTTCACTAATTATAATAGATAATTTCGTTAGTGATCCTTTTTCACTCGACTAAGAGGGTATTATCTCTGGTTATAAAGAGCGTCTCTTGCTCCAGAGGACTGTCCTGAGCTGGCAATACCAGGGCACCCCTAGAGGTGAGTGTAAATTTCTCATCTCCTAGTGTGGCGCGTGCATGCAATTTCAACACTTACAAGGAGTCTTTAACAGATTTTCGGGCAACCACAGATAGGCCCCATCGACTGGACACTTGCTGCTTTTTATCTATAGGTTCCACTTCTAACATGTTAGGCATGTCCAAGGAGAGAGTCCCCCTAACCCCAGTCTTGGGAACCATATGAGAAGCCCCAACCTCCTTAATGGTGAATATAAAAATAATATTATTTTTAAGCTTTTTACTGTTAAAAAATAGTTCCTCCTTAAGATTAACAATATGCAAATAGTCCTCGCATTGAGATATTGTGTAATAGTAAAAAGTTGGGAAACTGTACAGTTCTGCAATACTGTGCTGGGTACCTAAGCCTAAGAAGTGTGATACTTGTATCAAGTGCCAGTGTATCCATTTCCTATTATCTGTTAGTAGTGTCTGCCTATATGAGATAACATCTGCTGAACTTATGTGCATTTTGGGAGTCAACATGTTTGATAATTTTGTGTAACATTTGGAATAGTGATGTTTCAAAATTTGTAATCTTTTTAAAGGGCATTCCTGCACAAAGGACAAGATAAGATCTACTTATTAGAAAAAATAACACATTCTCTAGTTCATTGTTTTGACAAAAAATAGCATTTATCTATCACTCTGGTTGTTTACTATTTTGGTTGCCTAGATCGACTGTAAATCTTCTGACTAGATTCCTTTCTATAAAATAGCTTCTTTGTCTGCCACACTGCCCAGTGCTTCTCGCTCTCCTGCCCCTCCCCAGTTGCCTACATGACCAGCTCAAACAAAGGCATGCTTCCTGCAGCACGTCAGCAAGCAGGGACTTACTCTACAAACTAAAGACAGATCAGGTCTTTATAGCGAGTTTATTGATATAGGTGAGGAGTCAGAGCGAGAGTGTCATTGTGTTTTTATTAATCATAAGGAATCTCATTCGTCTCTTATCTCATGAGTGTCTCTCTCTCGCTCTTTCTACTATGGGGCGGAATTTACTTACTACCGGCGGTTCATCGATGTACCAGCGGCGTTCTCTGCGTGTTGGATTCAGGTCTGGCCGGGATCACTAAGGTTTAGTTCCCTGACGTCCACCATGTACGTCGCTGCGCTTTGAAGTCCGCCGGGCCCGCCGGAATGCACTAGTTCACTCGGCCTATTCCTGTGTGTGAGTAAGACCAATTCCCAGCGACACTTTTTTTTTAAATACGCGGTTTGCGGGGGTTTCAGAATTCCATCGGGTTTCATTCGGCCACGGACACCGATTTCCCGTTGCGTCATGACAGCCCGTGCGCCACAACCGATCGCGTGGGGGCAGACAGGTGAAAATTGGCTCAAATCGGAAAATATTGGTAACACGTCGGGAAGATACGTGAATCGGGCCTTTTAGAAATGACGCCCCCATAGTGTCAGATAGAGTGAAGGTTCAGAAGCTTAAATACAAGTGTAGATAAACCCGTACCTGAATATATCTAAGCACATTGTCACGCACACGCATACTCATACAGCACATAGGGGAATCTCTTAGAATCCCCGCTCATCACTCTAGAATCTTACACTTAACATCACTAAAGATCTTTATTGTGTTACATCACTAGGATCATAATTTGAGACATCTTCATGGAAATCCCTTTAATTCTGACCTTTTGTTCATGCGCATGGTCTTATAATGGTACAAATCCATCAGCACGGCCGCTATCCACTGGAATACTAATATTTTCAAGGAGAGTATTCTTGGTCGCGAGGCTGTAGCATATTACACAGTGCAAGTGGCTGTACAGTAACACATTATAGATTGTGATCATGGGAGGCTGATGCTGGTAACCAATGCCCCACATAACGTGCCCGCTCCTGTGCCCGCAGGACAGGATGGCAGCTTTGTGAACTTGCTGAGTCCTCATTGGCACGCCTGGTCCTATGACAGCAAGGTGGAAGGGAAACTTTGTAAACACCAACTTTTGCAAACACTGACTTCCTCCTCTTCTTCCTCACTTCCTGGTGTGTGGTTGAATTCTGCTTTTCAGTGCTGCAACACAATTTATTAACCCCTCATAGACAGGGCAGCCTTTTCCTGCTTGGCTATTTGATACGGATTGATTTTGTCAATGCCTGTACATGAGGTGAATGCGATCATCAAAGTGAGCTAAATCCGACCAATGAACAAACAGGGGAATGCTCCTGAAAGTGGATTCCCAGGTTACAAACCTATGAGTGCATGCTCTGAATTACGTATCATGTACTATTTGATCAGATGTTTATTTCTTATTGTAAAGAAGCCAATGGGAACCTGTCAGCGTTTTGACTAAAAAATCGCAGCCTGGTGTATATATGGTCCCTGGAGAGATGAATCGTCCACCTTTGTGTATGTTGTTAGTAGCAGCAGGACTTGAATATGGATGTATATTCTAGGATTGTAGTCTCATCTCTTCTGTGCTCTCTTAATTGTGCTGCTCCACAGCCTCTACCTCTTAAAAGAACATCTACCACCAGGATGAAGAATTGTAAACCAAGCACATTTACACAAAGCCTTTTCAGGACCTTTTAAAGTCCTTCAAACGTCCTGAAACCACAGATTGAATCAGCAGAAGGGAACCTCCTCCATTCTCCCCGAGAAGCTGATTCTAGTACCCCAATGTAGGGATGATTTCAGACTTATAGGGCTATAACATTCATACAGCGCAGGCCCCTGACTTGGACTCCGATAGGCATGAGTTCTGAGGATCTTGATATTTATTTTGGCATTTGTATAGTTGTTGTGCATAAGCAGCGTATATGTTATGTTATATTTTATGCCGATATTTTCTTTTTGCACTCTCTGGAGATTTTAAGGGATTTGGTCATTCTAGTTCAGCTGAGCCCATGGATGGTCCCTATTTTAATGGTCCTGTGTGGGAGATATTTTTTATTGTATTTTCATGGTGTTTTAGAATATTTTTTTTTTGTATTGTTGGCTTTGTGTATAGTTAATGGGGAAGCTCAGCCATGGGGAACATGCAGTGCAGATTGACATCCCTGTTGGCTTCATCGGGAAAGCAAGTTTCCATTGTTGAAGGGGTCTTCCTTTCGGTTATATTACAGTCATGCAGTCAAATTTACCATGGTGGGCAAGGTAACAAGGAGTCAGGAAAGGAGAAAATGATGGAGGACATGACACTAATGTTAAGGGTTTTGCCCATGAAAGAAAGTTCTCAAATTTGAACCCCCTAGTGATATTTACACAATAAAAATTATGTTTTAACCCCTTTCTTTACAATTTACTCAGTTTTATTGCTGGTTTAGCTCCTATCTTTCACTAAGTAGACACTTCATGATCCATCTGTGCTATGAGAAGCTGTGTGCTGACAATGTGCTAGATTATCAGGGTACAGGTTTATATACACTTTCATTTAGCTTCGAACGTTCTAACTAGTATTTGACACATAGAAAATAGATGAGACAGATGAGAGATGATGAGATTCATGAGATGCATATAACACACATGACACTCTCAGCTCTGCTAACTCACCTAATCAATAAAATACAGTGTTAGCTTCTGCTATGAAGACCTCAATCTATCTGTAGTTTGTACAGTAAGTTCTCTGCACGATGCGCCTTGCTGGCAGGAAAGTGCCTGTGTCTGAGGCTGGTCTTGCAGGAGGGTGGTGGGGAGGAGGCAGAGAGCACGGCAGTGGTGCATACATGAGAAGCTATTCATGAGAAGATCCACCACAGTCCGAAGATTTACGTGCGTATCCAGGGACAAACTAAAATTGTGTACACCAGTACTGCTGGCATTTTTGTTAATAACATGTGAATTAGGTGATGTGTTATTTTGTTTCCTGAGTAAATTTTATCTTTGTGGAAAACCCATTTAAAGGCCCCTTATTTGAGGCCATGGTTGTCATAACCAGATGAGCCGAACGTCTATTTTAGTGTTTACTATACTGATTGTGCAAATGTTCTTGATCTTTTGCCGTTATCATATGGAACTATCTCCAACATGTCAAGCATCTGTCTCTCGATCATCAGGCTGCTCGTCCATACACCAGTAAACTTCAGCCTCACAGCAGCCATCAATGGCCGGAGCTTCTGACTAGTCATGTGAGCTGTAATTCTGCAAACGCACAGGCTCTGCAGCACTGATGTATATCACACTGTGGGTACTGTCTGACCTTCTTACAACCTGGTTTTCTACTGTTTTTTATTTTTCTCTGAGATATTTGGCCTATTTCCATAAGCCCAGAGATGTCACTCAATTTGTTTCAGTGCATTGGATATTTGCCAGCGTCCTGCTTGGCGTGACTTGCTGACATACGTTTATCTTCTATCTTGATCACAATTCCAATATTTGCAAGTACTATGATCATCTCGTATTGCGTTCTCTCCAAAAATAGTTAGGATTCAAAATGATCGAATTGTTCAGTGCTCTCCCATATAGAACCCCAGACCTCTCCAGCTACAGGGTGTGCTCAGGCTGTTTGGGACCCCAGACCTTTCGGCAGCAGTGTACTGAGGTCCCATCAAGTGCACCAGACCTCCAGCCGCTGCAGTAATTTTAATACTCTACTATACTATTTAACCCATAGGTAGTCTCTCCAACTCTAATGTGCTCATGCTTCTGGGGACCTCCGACATCAGCGACCCCAGACCCCTCCAAACTGCAATGCACCAGTAAATAAGCCCCAATACTAAGGGTTCGGCGTTGCACTTGCACTGTGTTCTGCAGATGCACAGCTTGGACATGTATTTAACAGGTGTCTGCGCTGGGATGTGTCGCTACGCACGTGATCGATTTCTGTGCAGCTGGCGCATGCTTCCACGGAGACAGAAATCAGGGGCGTGGCCGTGGGATGATGCCGACTGATTCGGGACTGGGCGCAGGATTGAGTCACAAGAACAAGCACTTCATGCATTGGGAAGAAGAAGGTGAACTCCGGGGACCTGAGCAGGGAAGCAACACATCCAGGACATCAGCTGCAACGATCTTAGTGAATCGCGGCACAGGGCATTGTCGGCGGGCAATGCACTCTTCGGGGACGCGCAGACCAGGTAAGTAAATGGCTTTCAATGGGGCACATTTATATTCCTGGTCCACGGAGTTCAACGAAAGTGCATGTCCGACAATAGTGCACTGTGCCGCGATTCACTAAGATAGTGAACACCCGATATCCTGCAGTTGTCGCTTTCCCGCTCAGGTCCGACAGAGTTCACCATCTTCTTCAGATGCATGTAAGAGCTTTGTCTTGTGACACAATTTGAAAGTTAAATCCTGCGCTCAGTCCGAATTCAGTCAGATTGTCAACACCCCCCGATTTGTGTCGCATGGAAGCAGACGCAGCACAGCGCCAAAAACCGATTGCGTGCGACACAAATCCCAGTGTAGACACTTATTAAATACCTGTGCAAAGCCGTGCAATCTCCGAAAACAGTGCAAAGTCCTATGAAAAGTGAGCAGCCCGACCCTTAGTAAAATAGCCCCAATGTGTCGTCATGTGTACGCTCAAGGCTCCATCCCCTGGACTACTATAGTTCTCGAGCCTATTCACATGAATGGCAATGAACTAGAAATTGTGAATCTTTGTTGCAAAAATAATATTGTTGGGAGATGGTAGAGATACATCCTTAGACCTGTGGTTCTTAACCAGGTTCTATCAAGCCCTAGGGGTTCTTTGAGCGGTCCCATCGGTTTCAGCGCAGCCTCCGCCACGGAGCTCAACACACGCACATATTTGATTTATCACTAAGAAGGGTTGGCGAATGATGCATATGAACAAGGTTAAGAACCACTGCTACCACCAATCAAGGCCACAGGTAGAGGAATCGGCCCATATCTCACATCAGCAAACTTATCCAGCCAACGTCATAAAACCAACTACTTGACATGAAAATAAGATGGTAAATGCAAGAAATGAAGCCTTTGGAAAACCCTAGAGTAGTTATATAAGTTGAAGGGGAAGGACTGGGACTGTTGTACAGGTTATTCTCCAGGGAGGTGAGGGGGATGAGTTTTTAAATAGTCCATCATTAATGAGTCATAAAAATGTCCTGATGTAAAGGTCGTCACAGTCGTATTATGAGAGGTCCATGGAAACACTGAGCACATTCATCTCTCCCTGACCTGAGGATTCTACTAACTAACACCTTCTGGAAAGGTAGCAGCAACTGTGTGCCAGAAAACCCACTTATTCCAGTAAAGGTCAAAAATTCAGCTAAAATCCTAAAATATTCCACCCTTTTATTTAGAGTTGTAAGTGGACCTGTTATAAGATGTGACATCACTGTCGGTTTCTGTGCACTCATTATCCACCGCCTGGCTAAACTATTGCTATATGCTTCATTACATATCACCAATTTAGATTGTGTGACATCACACAGTTCTCACACCATTACATCATCATAGCCTTAACCAGCAAACATTGTGGTATCATCATCCCAAGCATTGCCTGCTACATGGAGTATGTGAACCAATGCACAACCTTCAGGGCATCATTGGTGACCTCACTGCAGTAAATCTTCAACATCATTATCCAATCCCAGACTGACCAATACATAGACTGTGTGACATCACTGCAGTTGCACTGTGACATCATCATTCAATCACAGACGATTCCAAAACGACCTAAAAGTGTATACTCTGTGACGTCATCATCCAATCCCTGACTGACCAATACATAGGCTTGTGTGACCACTGCAGTTTACACTGTGACATCATCATCAATCACAGCGATCCAAATCGACCTCAAAGCTATTACTCGTGACGTCACCATCAGTCACTGACTGACCCATACAAAGCTGTGTGACTCACGCAAATGCGCTGTGACATCATCATCCAGTCACAAGACTGACCTGAAACAGAGACTGTTGTGCCTCAAAGCTATCGCTAGTTGAAATCTTCATCCGATCGCTGTCTGACCCGATATATAGAATGTGTGACATCACTGCAATTACACTTGTACATCACATCCAGTCACTGACTAACCCAACATAGACTGGTGTAAAAATCATCCAATCACTCACTGACCGATACAGAGACTGTGGTGACATCACTGCAATTACAATGCGACATCATCATCCAGTCATTGACAAATACATAGACTGTGTGCATCACTGCGGTTACACTGGACATCATCATCCAGTCATTGACAAATACAAGACTGTGTGGCATCACTGCGGTTACGCTGTGACATCATCATCGTCATGAACAATACATAGACTGTGTGGCATCACTGCGGTTACACTGTGACTCATCATCCAGTATTGACAAATACATAGACTGTGTGACATCACTGCGGTTACACTGTGACATCATCATCCAGTCATTGACGAATACATAGACTGTGTGGCCTCACTGCGGTACGCTGTGACATCATCTCCAGTCATTGAAAATACATAGACTGTGTGGCATCACTGCGGTTTACACTGTGACATCATCATCCGTCATTGACAAATACATAGACTGTGTGGCATCACTGCGGTTACACTGTGACTCATCATCCAGTCATTGACAAATACATAGACTGTGTGGCATCACTGCGGTTTACACTGTGACATCATCATCCCAGTCTTACGAATACATAGACTGTGTGACATCACTGCGGTTACACTGTGAACATTCATCACCCAGTCATTGAACAATACATAGACTGTGTGGCATCACTGCGGTTACACTGTGACTCATCATCCAGTCATTAGAATACATAGAATGTTGGCATCACTGCGGTTACACTGTGACATCATCATCCAGTCATTGACAAATACATAGAATGTGTGGCATCACTGCGGTTACACTGTGACATCATCATCCAATTACAGACTGACCCATGATTGTAATATAAATAACAAATAAGGAATACACACCTGTTATATAAGCAGCGAACGCTGATCTGTGTCTCTATCGCGTGTGTATTCGCAGTATGATACTTATATGATTATACAGACACCATCACTTATCTACCAAGGAGATCTGCTGGTAGGGGACGCTTCAGGAAATTCCCAGAAAGTAAAAAGTGAAATGTCCTCCGATTTCAAGAGAAGTTTTCTCTGTGTCACATCTTTATTTGTAAACGATCTGTCAGCAACGACCAACGACGAGGTTCTTATTAAATTACACTATACCCAAATTCAATCCGCAGCTGTTTATGTTGTCAGCACATTGACCGCGCAGCACTCGCCTTCCCATGTGTAAGCACTAAACACATCGGGGCAGTACATTCAGCTTACAATTTAGACAGTGGAAAATGTCTTGATGACGAATGATTCATCTAGTACATCCTTGGACTGTCTATATCACCAGCTGCAGAATATTGTCCCACTTCTGGCACACAATGGGGCACATTTACATACCCGTCCAGTTGATGCCGCTGATCCAGATTGTCCAACGAGGATTCGGGTCTGCCGCGTTTTACTAAGATCGTGCGTCCAATTTCCTGCATGTGTCGCTTCCCCCGCTGAGGTCCGCCGGAGTTCACCTTCTTCTTCCTGGTGCATGTGAGTGCTGATCTTGCGACACAATTTGCTTTTTAAGTTCCGCGGTTTGTCCGAATCAGTCGGGTTGTCCGACGTCCACGCCCCCCGATTTGTGTCGTGTGCGCCAAAAAACCCAGGGCAATATCAGGGCAAATCTGAAAAAAAATTGCGAAACCCAACAAAATGCGAGACCCTTAGTAATGTGCCCCATATTTCATCTTGAGCACAATCACTTTCCCCACTAATCCCTAAAATAATTTTGAAACATGTTCTGCACCATATTTGGCCAATTTTGACACACTATCTTTATCATAATCTTCCTCATTAAGCCACCATCAAACTATCCGATTGTCTATCAAGTTTTGCTTCAGTAGAGTTCATCATTGCAGGGCTACAGCTTTACAAGCAGTATTAATTAAAAATACGTCTTTGCACCTACAGTGGGTACGGAAATCTTCAGGCTCCTTTAAATTTTTTCACTTCTTGTTTCATTGCAAAATTGGTAAGATCAACAAGGTTCTTTTATTTGCTCATTAATGCACACGGCGAAAAAAAAACTGAAATGTAGATATTTTTGCAAATTTTAAAAGAAAATAAGATTCAGATCCCTTGCTGTGACGCCTATATGTAACTCACATGCTGTCCATTTCCTTCTGATCCTCCTTGAGATGGTTCTATTCCTTCATTGGAATCCAGCTGTGTCTTAATTCAACTGATTGGACTTAAAATAGGAAAGGTACACACCTGTCTATATAAGACCACAGTGCAGGCAGAGCACATGAGAATCATGAGGCTCAATAAGCTCAGAGACAGAATTGTGGCCAAGGTTACAAAAGAGCTTCCGCAACACTCAAGGTTCCTAAGAGCACAATGGCCTCCATAATCCTTAAATGGAAGAAGTTTGGGACAACCACAACTAAGTATCGTGTAGAAGAGCCTTGGAGAGAGGGTAAATAAAAAACCCTGTGATCCCTGTGTCTGAGCTCAGAGATGCAGCAGGGAGATGGGAGTCACCTATCACTGCAGCCTCCAGCAGTCGGGGGCTTTATGGCAGAGTCTGGAAGTCTCCCCTCAGTACAAGACTATAGGGTGCAAAACACATGAGGATCCAGCTATGAGGAATAAGATTCTCTGCTCTGAGTGAGATAGATTTTTGGTGTTAATTGTAAGCGGTGGAGAAAACCAGGCACTGACAAATACAATCCCAGCAGTGACACATGGGGGGGGGGCAGCATCATGCTATGGGGGGGGGGCAGGACCACTGGGTGTAATGGAAGGAAAGATGAATGTGGCCAAGTGCAGAGAGATCCTGGATAAGAACCTCTTCCAGATGCTCTGGACCTCAGACTGGGCTGAACCTTCCAACAAGACAATGACCCTAAGCCCGTGCTAAAATAAACACAGCAGAGACTTCAGAAATCTCTGTGACCATTCCTGACCGGCCCAGCCAGAACCCAGACCTAAACCCAATGGAGCATCTCTGGAGAGAGACTGGAAAATGGCATCTTCCTGGTTACAGACTACAAACAAAACCTGTGTTGTCAGATCTCATACTCAACATCCCAACTATACTAATCTTTTTTGTAAAGCTTAATTCAGTAAATAGAAGACTACAACAATTACCATGTACTAAGTACATTACTACTATGCATGTATATGATACTTCAGTTCTTTTTCTATATTCCTGATGTGTCGGCGACTGAACGAATCTTGGCAAAATGCAGAGAAAAGAAAGTTGTATGACTGCAGGGTTTAGCCTGTCACCATAGAGACACATAGATATGTATAGCGCACCTGTTGATACATAAAGGTTACGTAATATGTTAAGGGTTTTTCCATGAAAGACAATGATGCCCTGTTTACATTCCATGCAAATCGGATCATCCATGTTTACAGCCATTCTTACAGTCCACCATATGATATATTCACTCCATCAACTAAACCCAGAAAGGATAATAGTATTCTTATTTATATATAGCGCCATCATATTCCGTAGCGCTGTACAAAATCAGTGGACAAGTCCTCTCGTGGGCGGTCGGTTTAACATCTATCTGACCCCCGTTTTCTCTCTCTCACTGGTAATGACCTAATTGACCGTGAATAAGTCTAGATCATTATCTGGCTCCCGGCTTAATTGTCTGAAGAGGATGTGGATCACAAAAAACAAACCGAGTTTTCTCACTACTGAGTGCCATACCCTCCGAGTCCCATACAGCGCGGCGTTTCTGTCATCTTTCACATGGAGAGATTCTCAGGACGGCACAAAAACTAATTCAGATATATAAGTATCTGTGTGCATTTCTTCTGTAACGGGAGTACACTGTTTCCATCACACCCTACTAGTTGGAAACCTGAAATATGTCGGTCCCCTGCGGATTACAATGAGTCTCCACCACCTTCCAGCAGTGTGAGGACACCCCCCCCCCTTCCACATGGAGAATGTATAGGCCTGGAATATATCTCTATATTTCACAGCCCTGCTTGCTACTAACAACATACACACAAGTATGATTACACATCTCTCCAGGGACTGTACCCAACACTGGCTGCACAGAGCACAGCAGTTTGAGACTCGCCCACAGAGCACTTGGAGCAGCTACAATCCTGAAATATAAATCCATGTATCACAGTCCTGCCTGCTACTAACAACATCTGATTCCACATTCTCCATGGAGAATGTATAACACTGGCTGCAGTCTGTATTGTTACATCTGCTGATAGATTCCTTTCATTGTGAAATCTGGGTGACAGGAAACAGCACCTGATGGATCCTTTGGGGACACAAGTCAATAGAGATGCGGGCTGTTTATATGCGCATTTCCAGAAGGGAAAACAAAGTATCCACAAGTCCACAATTCTCCTGTCTGGGATGGGTCCAATATTTGGACACTGTATATACCTGCATCTTATTCTTCAATCTTTGTGAAGATTCAACAACGTTGAACTTCATCTGATATTTGCTACAAGTGAACGGAGGTCAATAAAAGAGTCAAAATAAAGTTGCTGGCAACTGTGGATTAAACTTGTTAATACTGAAGTTACACTTTTCTAGTTTCCTGGCACTGACACCAGAGTGCGGTGTAACCCATAATAATGACACCAACATGAGTGACAACCTCATATCCGCTGCTTCAAGTCTTTCACTGTTTTTTTTTTCTTCTTCTATTTCGGACCCAAATGACTTTCCTTGTATGAATTTACTCCCAGTCCACGCTTGACTCATCTCAGCCAAACCACACCAGAATCAATCTGGTTCTCCTTCCGTCACCCGTTCCTGTCCGTCATGGACACCAGTGACTCAAGAGATCATGAATAACGGATCTGCATGGATCAGTTTCCGTAACTTACTGAAATTTCGTAAAAGTCACAATGCTTGCTGCGCGGGGACCCAGGACATCCGTGTACTTAGGTTATGATGCTATAGGTTGGCACACGTGTGTTACGTACCCTAATATCCTGGAGAGCATGCCAGGTAATTCCATTACCCACGGGTAGTTGTATCTCTTCCTGGGAAAGCTGGGTGATGACTATAATACAGCAATAAGATGGCACAGTATACAAAGCATTGCAGTGTCCACATCATAGTCATTAGATTGATACAGCCCACACTTCCAATGACAACATCATAAGCCCAATAAGTATCCTGTGCGCCACATTGCAGCATATCATAAAGCACTGCATCCTGTGTTTGCTTCAATCAACTTTATTTATACTTCCTGGAATTTTTTTTTTGCTGTAATTGGACCAATAATATCAATAAACTTAATTACAGACACATTCCAGCTGACCAGAGGTCACAGTGGGCAGGGGGCCCGTCTTAACTGGGTCGTCTGATAATTCGGTTGTCCTTAAGTAGGGGGCCGCATGTATATATTGAGGTTCTAAGGATCGATAGATTGGTTATTCCTGCTACTTTGTAGAATAATTGGTAAGTTCATTTTTAATTTATGTCATTTCCCTAATTTTTTCGAGTGTAACCAATATGTAACAATGAATAACAAAGATATATGGATGTATAACATTTGCGCTTCCATCATGTGAACTGAAGGATCTTACAAGTTACACTAGTTGCACTTACCTATGGCTTCTTCACGCTTTCCTCCCATCACCTGCAGTGGCAGGAATGCAGAATCGGTGGTCCCTAGAGGTACCAGGTCTTCACTCTGACCATTCACACACATCCTTATCATCTAAGGAAACTGCTTAGTGTATCAGTGACAGACTGTGACAGAGAGAAGGGGAGGAAGCAGAGCACCTCTCACCCTCCCCAAGAGGACACAAATTTACGTCTTCACTGCACAGCAAGATGGAAACATGCACTTATAGATTGGGCAACTGCAGGAATTGTCATCTATGCAGTTTTATTCATAGGGACATGGAAAGTACAAGCTAAATGTGTAAGTAGCCCATAGCATCTAAGAATGGACAAACAACTTGCAATCTATCCTGACCATGAAGCTTACAATCTATCGCTGAACCATAGAAGCTTACAACTCTATGCTGACCATAGAAGCTTACATCTATGCTGAACCATAAGAAGCTTACAATCTAACTAAACCTTAGAGGCTAGCAATCTATCCTGAACCTAGAAGCTTGCAATCTATGCTGAACCATAGAAGCTTACAATCTATGCTGAACCATATAAGTCTTACAATCTATGCTGAACCATATAAGCTTACAATCTATGCTGAACCATAGAAGCTTACAATCTACCTAACCTTAGAGGCTAGCAATCTATCCTGAACATAGAAGCTTACAATCTATGCTGAACCATAGAAGCTTACAACTATGCTGAAAACATAGAAGCTTACAATCTATGCTGAAACATAGAAGCTTACAATTATGCTGAACCATAGAAGCTTACAATCTAACCTAAACCTTAGAAGCTTACAATTTATCCTGAACCACAGAAGTCTGTAATATATCCTGAACCATAGAAGCTTGCAATCTATCCTGAACTATTGCTTCAATCTATCCTGAACCATCGAAGCTTCCAATCTATCCTGACCATAAAGGCTTACAATCTAACCTAAACCATAGAAGCTTGCAATCTATGCTGAACATAGAAGCGTGTAATCTTCCTAAACCATAGAACACTTGCAATCTATCTTGAACCATTAAGCTAGCAATCTATCCTGAACCATAGAAGCTTGCAATCTAAGAGCTGGGTGCAATTACTGTATCAATGAATCTATAGATGAAATAGTAGAATGCACGACCCATATGAAGAGAAGTGACAGTAGTAGCCAGTGCTCTCCATAGTCTATGGGACTTGTGATCCCTCAGCCAGGACCTCATTACCTGAGATATTTGGTGAAACATTTATCGCTTGGTTATGGTTCTGTGACAGTGATCACTTATCCGGGGATAGGGACTTGTTTATATCTATACAGAAGGATGTGTTGGGGTTGAAAGCTCACACCCTTCTCCGAGCTGCTTTTGTATGTGGTTAAAACAGGAACAGCGGCTTCTTTCATCAACATTTTACTGTAACAACCCCCTCATAGTGTCAGGGCCACCACCACATTGCAAGTACTCACTTGTACACATCTCTATACTTACCTCTCCTTCTTACTCCCTCTTTATACATTATACTAAGCTAACTGACCCTGAATTCTGATCTCCCAAGTACATCATGTAGTTTTTATACTTTTTCATGTGGCATGTGTGTAAATGGTTACATTTTCATTATTAAACCGGTTACGTAAAATAAAGACAGACCCTAAGTACTTACTTTGGCGCTTGATTCTGGCCCTGTGCGGTCTTCCCATCAGTCAGTCTCTGGTTAAGTGATGGAGTATAGGTCAATCATGTGATCAGACACCTATCCCCTATCCAGTTGGGTTAGGCACAACCATTTAAAGGGTTGGCCACTAATAACAAGCTATACCGGATAAGTACAAAACCCTAATAAGGGCACCCATACTTATCCCCAGTAAAGGTTTTGCTGTAGTCCTTAGGGTCCGTTGTGGGTCACATCCTCTGACGTCTTGTGTCTTCGGCAGATTGGGGTGGCATTACATATATGCAGCCATTTCCCATGTCATGTTTGGAAGAGGTTACGGTCGTCTTGGCAAGCCCCTCTAACCACTGATATTGTAGTGTGTTATGATGGAGGGTAATGACTCCTTCCCAAATCCATTCGCCCAGTAGCCACAGGACACAGGGCGTCACAGAAAGTCATGAGTCCTGCTGCTGGCAGGTACGTGACACATGGCTCCTCAATTATGGTCAAAGTACAATATGGCTGAGGGGTCTAGGCAGCCAATGGCCGTGCAGTCCGGCAAATTGATGCCCCTACCAACTAACCATGGCCACTTATCTTGGCAAATCTGTTGAATTTTAGCAATTTATAAAAAAAATGTGTTCAAATATGTCCAAGATCCCGATAAACAAGCCTCTCCAGCCTCCAGGCATGACCCAGAGAAGGATGGAGGTGGTGGGGATCAGCTGACTCCCAGCCCTGTTATTCTCTATGGCTTATTACCGTATTTTCCGGACTATAAGGCGCACTTAAAAGCCTTGGATTTCCTTGGAAATCCAAAGTGCGCCTTATAGTCCGGTGCGCCCTATATGAGGGCAGCGGACCCTACTTACATTGGTCCCCGCTACCGAACAACTTCTGCCGCGTGGTCTGCAGTTCCCGCTGGAGATCTGCTGTCTCCAGTAGCGGGGACCTATGTAAGTATTCCATTCTCCACCTCACCTTCCCCGCTCACCTTCCCCGCGTTCCGCGTCTCTTCTCGGCGTCGCGTCCCGTCGGGTCTCCGCTCCGCCCCCGGACCTCCGCCACGCCCCCGACCCTGCGCCTTATAGTCCGATGCGCCTTATATATTGAATTATTACATATATAAGGCGCATCGGACCGTTGCGCCTTATATTCCGGTGCGCCTAATGGCCCGGAAAATACGGTACTCCTTGCCAATGTTTAATATGAATGCTGCATATTCACAATGTACAAGAATATTACTGTATATTGTATGAGTGATAAGATTACATGGTCCCATCAAATACCCCACAGTCATATAATAGGTTTTTTTCAGCAAAACACAGGGAGTAAACAAGATATGTTTCTGCATCAGGGTAGCTACAGCAGTCTCAATGTATGTTTGGTTCATAATGCATAAAAACGGGAAAACTATGCTACACACTTTTCAAAGATGGAGTCAGGGGCATAAAGGGGACTTAAAGGGGGTTTCCACATTACAACAAATTAATAAATATTGTTTGTGTAATGAAAAGTTATATACATTTTCCAATATACTTTTTGTATCAATTCCTCGCCGTTTCCGAGAACTCTGCTAGCTGTTATAGCTACTATGTTTACTTCCTGTAGATAAACACCCCTCCATGGTCATGTGAAGTCACACAGGTATGCTGCTGCTCGTTAGCATCACACAGCTTTGATTACACTGTCTTATAATGAGCTGTGCACTTATGTGACATCACATGACCATGGACCAGTGTTTAACTACAGGAAGTATATGATGAGGCTTCCTGTTGCATGACAACAAGCAGAGATCTTGAAAAACTTGAAGAATTGATACAGAAAGTGTATTGGAAAATGTATACAGGAGGTCCTCTACCTAAGAACACCCGACTTACAGACGACCCCTAGTTACAAACGGACCTCTGGATATTGGTTATCAGTTGCAGATGTCTGCCTTCCTGGATTTCTGCAGGGAACTTGGTGGATGCCTCTCTGGTCTCCTGGCATCACTGCCCTGTGGTCCGCCTCGAGAAGCCTCTGGTCATCTGCTCTGTCAGTGGCCAAATCCTCTCCGGTCCGGTCCCGCACTGAGCCTTTGTTACTGCAAGTTGGAGCACTACACAAAGAGAGACTGTCTTTCTATGTAATACCTCGGGCTACACCTTCCCTTCTGTTGGGTCTTTTGGGGTTTCAGCTCCTTGCACCTGTGCTTAATTGGAAGACGGGGGAGATTCTTTGTTGGGGACCAGATTGCCAGTCTCGCTGCATGGTGGTTCCTCATCCAGTACCCATCATGGTCTCTTCTATTGGTTCCCAAGCCTCTGAAGGGTCTCTCAGCTTGCTATAAGGACTTTTCTGACGTCTTTTCAAAGAAGCAAGCAGAGACCTTGCCACCACACCGTCCCCACGACTGCCCTGTTGATCTCCTGCCAGGTACGTCTCCTCCTCGGGGCCAGGTGTACCCTCTCTCTGTGCCTGAAACCGCAGCAATGTCGCACTATATCAAAGAGAACCTGCAGAGGGGGTTCATATGTAAATCCTCTTCTCCGGCTGGTGCAGGCTTCTTCTTTGTGACCAAGAAGGATGGGTCACTCCGTCCATGTATCGACTGCCAAGGTCTTAACAAGGTCACTGTTAAGAACCGCTATCCTTTGCCATTGATCACTGATCTGTTTGACCCCCTACGTGGAGCCAAGGTCTTCTCCAAACTGGACCTTCGTGGGGCCTGCAACCTCATCCGTATCCGCAAGGCTGACGAGTGGTAGACCGCCTTTAACACTCGTTATAGGCACTTTGAGTACCTGGTTATGCCATTCGGACTTTGTTACGCACCAGCCATCTTTCAGGAGCCTTGCTATACACCTGTGCCGCGATATATATGTTTTCTGCAGTGTTTGAATCCCATCGGTCCCACGTGCGTCAAGTCCTCAGTCGTCTAAAAGCGCCAGTTCCATCAGAAGAGTCTTCCCTTCCTTGGCTACATTATCTTTGACAGGGGTCTACAGATGGATCCTGCTAAGTTGTCTGCGGTTCTTCAATGGCCCAGTAGGACTACGTACAATACAGAGATTCCTGGGCTTTGCAAACTATTACCGGCAGTTTACTGGGCACCCTGGAGTGCAACGCTCTGTAGCTCTCATTTCCCGTTTCTATTGGTGGCCTCATCTGGTCAAAGATTTATGGGATTTTGTGGGTTCCTGCACTTCCATCTCACCTGCAGTCCTTTTAGTTTTTAACCCCTAGGCGCACCAGGACGTTATAGTACGTCCCCGGGGCTAGATGCTTAGCACAAGGGGACGTTCTATAACGTCCTGCTTCTGGCACCGGCTCACGAACGGAGCCGGTACCAGAAGCAGCGGCTGTCAGCTGTCTAGTACAGCTGGCAGCCTGCGCTAACACCCGCGATCGGAGCCGGCTCCGATCGCGGGTGTTAACCCCTTACATGCCGCGGTCAAACATGACCGCGGCGTGTAAGGGTGTTTGCTCTGTGGATCGGATCCCCCGTGCCGCTTACCGGGGGATCCGATCCTCTTCTGGGCAGCTCCGAGGACTGGCATGTGCCCCGGAGCTGGCATGTGCCCCGGTCTCCATGGCAGTCAGACCCCTTCCGGGTCTGACTGTAAACTGTCTGAGCATGCGCAAGCTTGCTCAGACAGTTTACACTGCTCTACAATAAAATAGTACAAAATTTTGTTGTTCACCATGTAGCATTATAAATATCTTATCTTTATCTATGGTTCTATGGGTTAGTACGATTACGGAGATACTTACTTAGATATTTTTACTTACAGTTTCTGCAGGGTCTACTCCAAAAATATCTCTTACTCAGCACACACATGATATTTTAGAGAGCAGGTGAGACAATGAATGTGATTAAGACTCTTAGGGTCAAATAGTGTACTTACTCCAGGCTGCAGCAGAGTGAATACAATACAGTTTCTAACATTCACTTGTAGTTTAGATTTAACAGAAATCTACCATCAAAGTCACATATGATAAACCAGGGACACTTACTCGTAGATTCAGGAATATAATCTTCTTATATTTGTTATTCAAGGCCTCCTTCCTTCTAAAATTAACTTTTAACGTTATGCTAATGAGCCTCAGGGGCAAGGCTCAGGCTGTTACACTGTCTCACTCTCTCCAACTGCTCCCTTAAACCCTTGTGCAGTCAAAATTTCAGGCTGTATTCTCAGAGCTAGAGGTGCAGGTGGAGGGTGAGACAGTGTAACAGCCTTTAAAGCCAGATCACTGAGGGGCTAGCAGATTACCTCAGTCACGGTGCCTGGATTTATGAGTAATGTCCCTGCTTTATTACATTTTGTTGGAAGGTTCTTCTTTCATTTATTAATTGCCATCCCCATTTTCCAGATATTTGGATCCTGCTATATGAGGCTGATCCATGGCTTAGTATTGACTTGTAAGCCGCTGCAGAATATGATGTCGCTATATAAATATAGATGATTATTATTCCTCCATGTAGCAGCTCAGAGACTGAACTGACGGTAACAGCAGATGAACAGGTACAGCAGTCACCACCATAAATATTTATGGTCCATCATCTGAGTGTCTGTACTTACCTCCATGGGGAGAGCATAGAGTCAGCCTGACTTCTTCCCGAATTCTCTGCACTCACTTCACTTCTGTGCTGTACATATTCCAGTAGATGCAGGCCGCCCTCTTGTGGTATGGTTTGAGCACTGCAACAAAAAAATGATATATTATTCAGTCTGTGCATTTACCCTGGGCATCAGAGGGTCCCACACAGCAGTTGCATACAGCAGATTCTCCCAGGGCAGAGAAACCATGAGGAAGCAGGAAGCAGGCCTATTTAAGGTTCAAGATGGCACCGTGATAAGATGACTGTACCTCTACTCCGACCTTTTCCCCCCTGAATTCCCTCCTTTTGCCTGGTTTTGTCAGGTATTTCTTTCAGGCCCTACTCACCCTAGCATCTGGATCCAGCAGCAGGACCGTGGAGATGCAACAGAGAGCCAACAGCAGGGTCAGGCAGATCCGGCGGCATGGCGGAGATCAATGTTCTGTGCCCCATGCTCCCAGTGGTACCTTCCATCTGTCATTTGGACCATTTCAGGATCCCTGGCAACAGCAGCCACACTCGGCTTGGTGCAGGCCTTCTCACCAGTTCCCAGACATCCACAGCCACTGACATCCACTGGCCACATCCACTGACCCGCACGTGGGGAGGACCACACCCTGCGGAAGAACTGCCGATGGCACATTGAAGAGCTCGCCTTTGGAGACAAGTTCCAGGACCCATATGGATCCAGAAAACCCATCTGTACAGCCAGTGGTCCCCCAGTAAGTGTCTCAGAGCACTGGCATCCGCCGACATACCAGAGCTCCCCCTAATTTACACATGACGAGGCCCACATGCAGTGATGCAGGAGAGGCAAACACCCCTAAAACCCCCTTTGGAGGGGCACAGAATAAGAGTGTAGGGCCCAATGCCAAGACACCAGGCAGCGACCAAGAAGACCCAACCACCAGTCCCCAACATCTGGAGGCTGGGGCACCCAGCAGGACGCAATTAGAGCGCTGGCACCAGGTAGCTCAGAGTCCCTACGTACCAGAATCACTAGTTGATGCCAGAGATTTTATGATCCAATTCTTTGTCTGCACAGACATTATTTTACACCTGTCTGTCTTTCCCGGATGGGGGGTCTCACACACTTGCTTTCCTTGCATAGTTGGTTTTGGGACCTTCCTCCTCTGCGTATGGGCATGACCTAAGGTGCCGTTTCCGTCCACGGTTCCTGAATTTTTGGTGGCTCACTTCAACTTCTCTAGGATTTTAATGCGCGGCATTGTCAGTGACATTACACCAGGTTACTATCATAGGACCGTCTACAGATTTGGCCGTTTTTGTGCTTGTAAAATTCTTATCATGACTTGGAAGGATGTGGAGGTTCCCCCCTTATCTAGATGGCTACAAATGATGAATAAATGTGTCCCCCTCTTTCAGATCTTATTCTTATATTGAAGATATATTTTCTTGCTGGGCTGAAGCGATGGTGACAGCTCATTAGAGGGGAGGTTGTGGGGTGCAGTGTTTTGGATTGTGAATGGCAATGTGTACTTACCCTCCTGAATAATATGATTGGGTTATTCTGATCCATATCTATGTCTCTTCTGTGACTTTACGCTTGCCTTTGTCATTGTTACTTGCTGTGTCTTTATAGGTGGTTGCATGTTTTACGTTACTTTCTTTAAAAATGTTATAAATAAATCCTTTTAAAAAATGTTAAAACTCAACTCTCTCACACAGCCCGTCTTTACCATCTGTGATCGCCATGTCCAGACTCTGCTGTGTATCCTATGAGATGTAGCTTCCCCTGACCCTATAACAAGCTAATGCTTCATCACGTAGGATACATTGATGTTTATGTCACTGTTCTATCACTACAACCTTTGAACAGGGTGCAGGGTATGTGCAGTGTGACACCCCCAACACATCAGAGGTATGATACCCTCTGCCACACACTTACACCTCAGGTATGATGGGAAATGTAACCTACATTATCCGGTTAAGGAAGTCATGTGGGGGGGGAGGACTAAAGATGGCTCTAATATATTGAATAAAAAAACAAGGAATTGGAATCCTTTTCTCTGAACAGTTAAAGATTGTTCATTCATTGTAAAAGCTCATTGTAAAGTTCCATTACTTGCCATTAGGTGGCAGTGTAGCATAGAATAACAATGGATGTTGTATGTACATGAATGATGGATGATACATTAATATAATGCACCAGAGATCTAGGTAGAAAATGCCAAAATATTGTCACCTTAGACCTCAACCTGCGGCCCACACCCTAATACCAGACTGCAATGCTGAGAATAGCCCATGAGCCCCCCTACTCTGGACTGATGTATAAAGCACCAGGGTGCAGAATACCCAGTGGAATAACGCTCACTATTCACCTTTAAGGTGATAAAAAGGGCAGGTTCTGCTTCCAGCACATTCCAGTCTATGAAGCTTAGAACAGGAGTGATGAGGCATTCATTGTGTACATTACGGCTTAGCAAATCGCTGGCCCTAGGGATCACGTGTGTATGAAGACCCCCCTATCTATCTCCTATCTATCTATCTATCTATCTATCTATCTATCTATCTATCTATCTCATATCTATCTATCTATCTCCTATCTATCTATCTATCTATCTATCTCATATCTATCTATCTATCTATATCTATCTATCTATCTATCTCATATCTATCTATCTATCTATCTATCTATCTATCTATCTATCTATCTCCTATCTATCTCATATCTATATATCTCCTATCTATTTATCTCATATATCTATCTAATATTGTTCTATCTTTATAGCTCCTATCTAGAAACATAAGAGATATAACCAGCGCACTCTTTTTAAAATAGTTTAAATCATTGAACCCTCCTTCCTCCTGATTTTCACCGGTGTGTAACTTTGACCATTTTCCATCCCTTTCCCCGTGCAAATCACTGGAGCACCAAAGCTGGAATTCAGGGCCTACTGGAAGAGCAAATTCAGGTTTTTTTTTTTGGATTAATATTTAATGTAATATGCAAAATAGTGACATAAAATGTAGGAAATTTGTAATTCCACAATGAATTAATGCTGCATTGCGTATGATCTCTGTATGATATATATATTTCCGATGACATGTACAGAAAATAAACACGTCTTATTATGGAGATTTTGCTGAGTGTAAAAGCCCTTTTTTCTCCCTTTATTTTGTCCCTGTGCACACAGGAGCAGCTGATCTTTCTCTCTCTCTGGATGTGAAGAAATTATCCCCTTGATTCAGCCTCTTTTGGGAACCACAGAACCATGAAATCCCCCAAACACCCCTCAGCGTCCGAGGCAGAGTGCCACTTCAGGCAGCGGCCCCCCCTGATTCTCCACACCCCTCCTAAGACTTGGATACCCCTTACCAGCACTCAGGAATGTCACACCCAGACCCGCAGCAGGTGGACGACACAAGGGACAACGTTCCACGCAACACGTGGCTGCATGGAAGGAGCTTCTCCAAGCCACATCACTGGGTATCTTACAAGGAGAGGAGCCTCCGCATTGTCACCCCACAGACGGTAAGTGACCGCTTTGTCTCCTTGTACAATCCCTATATGAAGTACAATATCATAGCAGAACATATAGAGACACGACCGGAGCGTATACATACTAATAAAATGGTTACATTGTAGCAAAGTGCATTCAAAAAAAAAAATGTTACTTTTTATCCTTATTTTCCATTTTTTTTTTACTTTCTAACTAAACTAAATGCCTTGAATTAGTCCCTGGTAATTATTTTGGCATTTCAGAATACCAAGTGGTTGGAATAATGCTCACCATTCATCCCCCCACCGGCTAATCTTCAAGAAAAAAGCCACAGAGAGACACACAAAATGCTATTTGCCGACAATTGAATAGAGCTGTCACTCTCCAAAACGACACGGCCCAGAGCGGGGCTCATACCAGGATCTCGACAAAACCTACATTTCTACTCGCTGGGCAGCGGGAAAAAATAAGGTTTTATCATGATCCCCTCTTCTGTTATCTGAGGGAGGGGGGGGGGGGAGACACAAATTATATATTACTGCAGCTCGTGCTTAATCATTGCTATTATACCGCCCCATAAACATCGGGGGAGACGACGGGTTAAGGAGCAAAATCCTCCAAATGGTTGTTTACTGTGATTTGTTATAGTAATAAAGTCACTGGAAGGAGCCGCCAGGAATAACACGGAATTGTCCGAATTTTTTGGCATAAAATTTTAGAAACTTGGATAACAGAAAGTGTAATAATATATTGTCATTTACATTGTTATTTGTTTACTTTCTATATCAATTTAACTCATTGTTAGTTAATATTAGACAGCAAGAACAAGATAAGGGAATAATATATATATATTTATAGAAAGGCACTCAGATGTACAGTCCCCGGGGTACGTACAAGATAGGTTCCTTGGGTTTGTTCTTAAGCTGAATTTGTATGTAAGTCGAACCTGTATATTTTATAATTGTAGATCCAGACAATTTTGCCCCAGTGACAATTGGATTTTCAATATTTTTTTTGCTGTAATCGGTCCAGGGACAAGCTTCATTACAGACACCTTACAGCTGATCATTGCAGTCTGGGACTATAGTAACATCTGGAGAGCTTCACCAGAGGTCACAGGGGGCAGAGGGGTCCGTCTTTAACTACAGGTCGTCTGTAAGTCGGGTGTCCCTACATTTTATATCTATATATAAAAATACTGGGACTAACAGTGTGCCGTTGAAAAACTTTTGCTTAATTCAAACAAAAACAGTATAATCTATCAATCTCCTATCTATCTATCTATCTATCTATCTCATATCTATCTATCTATCTATCTCCTATCTATCTATCTCATATCTATCTATCTATCTATCTATCTATCTATCTCATATCTATCTATCTCATATATATCTATCTATCTATCTATCTCATATCGTTCTAGCTCATACCGGAGATAGGAATGATATAACCAGCGCACTCTTTTTTTTAAATAGTTTAAATCATTGCACCCTCCTCCGCCTGATTTTCACCCGTGTGTAACTTTTGACAATTTTTCGTCCCATTTCCCCATGTTATATTGTGGATATGGCTTCCCCACTTTGCCGGTCCAATCAGCTTTGGGAAAGCTGGGTGACAAGTATTGTCATTACATTGCAGCTTTCATGAGGCTTCTTATTTAACTTTATTAGGGTTTTATCACAAAAAAAAATGTACATCCTATTGCCTTCAATTAGGTTTCCTCACCCTGTATATTCTGCTAAGGGTTTGGTATCCATGTTGTAGGGATAAGCAGTCGCTTTGTGCCACATATCTGTTTAATAGTTTGGACATGGACCTTTTTCCAATCTACTATGAGAAACCGCAGCGTCTAAGCACAGACAGATGACCTCAGTGTAATGTGACTTACCGTATATACTTGAGTATAAGCCGACCCAAGTATAAGCCGAGGCCCCTAATTTTACCACAAAAACCTTGTAAAACCTATATATTTTTTACTCGAGTATAAGCCGAGTTTGGGTTTTCAGCACATTTTTTTGTGCTAAAAAACTAGGCTTATACTCGAGTATATAAGGTATCCACATATGGATCCGCAGCAGGTTAGAAGCAGCAGAAAGTAGAATTTGGAGTTGATTTTTTTAGTTGGGATTACGGATAAGATTATAACATCCTCCTGCTTATATTCCCTCTCTCCTTACTTAGGGACTGATAGTAGCCATAGCGGATAATTGAAATATACCTGTCAAGGTGTGTACTGCGCTCTGGTGCCTTAGGGCGATATGCGGTCTGGGCGAACATCTAGTTGGGCGACTCCTCTAACATGTAGGTCTCTTGACATTAACCTTTTCAGACGGCACTTAGCTTCCACGGCCGTGAATAGGGATTAAATTACACCGTTCACTCACGGCAAAAAGGGAAAAAAAAAACCTGGTCCAGCATTAGTATCTTACACTCCAACAAGTGTCTGGGGCCGCAATGACTTAATTACCGACTAGTGACAATTGGAGCCTCCCCCGGAGAGAGAGAACCCGTGTAAGTTACAGAAATATTTTTTTTTTTAGCTGACAATATATTATTACCTGTGTAACTGGATTCCTGCAAAGAGTAAGACGTAAGCTCCGTGCTCACAGCAACATGGCCCGCGCCTTCACAAAGGGGAAGGGACGCTGCTGAGACGCTTGTATCTACTACAGGCAGTCCCCGGGTTACATACAAGATAGGGTCTGTAGGTTTGTTCTTAAGTTGAATTTGTATGTAAGTCGGAACTGAAATATTTTATCATTGTAATCCCGGCCAGAACTTTTTTGGTCTCTGTGACAATTGGATTTTAAAAATGTTGGATTGTCATAAGAACCAGGAATAACACTAAAGCTTCATTACAGACGCCTGTGATAACTGTTACAGCTGGTTATTGTAGCCTAAGGATAAAGTACAATAAATTACCAATATCCAGAGGTCCGTTTGTAACTAGGGGTCGTATGTAAGTTGAGTGTTCTTATGTAGGGGACCGCCTGTAATTGCATTAGTAGTACAGGCGGTCCCTCTGACCTCTGGTGAAGCTTTCTGAATGCTTTACTATAATCCTAGATTGCAATAATAAGCTGTGAGGTGTCTGTAATGAAGATTTATTGATAATCCTTGGTCTTATTGCAGCAAAAAATGTTTAAACTCCAATTGTCACTGGGGCCAAAAAAAATTTTTTCTGGATCTACAATTATAAAATATACAGTTTCGACTTACATACAAATTCAACTTAAGAACAAACCTCCGGACCCTATCTTGTACGTAACCCGGGGACTGCCTGTAATGGTATCAGGAACCTCACCAATCAGTGTCTGAATTCCATACGGGCCCATGTCGCCCTCCTATAGATTGGTCGCTATCAGAATTGCTCTTGAGTTACAAGTAAAACCCAATGTATTTGACCCGAATTACAATCTAATAATTATGTCCCCGGGATACTGTGCTCTCATGGGGGATTCATCATATTACAGATATTGGGGAAGGACGGGGGACATACACATTGACTATACAGGCAGTCCCCGAGTTACATACAAGATAGGTTCTGTAGGTTTGTTCTTAAGTTGAGTTTGTATGTAAGTCGGAACTGTATATTTTATCATTGTAACCCCAGACAGAATTTTTTTGCTCTCTGTGACAATTGGATTTTAAAAATGTTGGATTGTCATAAGAATCAAGATTAATAATAAACCTTAATTACAGACACCTGTGATATCTGTTACAGCTGATTATTGTAGCCTAGGACTAAAGTACAGTAACTTACCAACATCCAGAGGTCCGTTTGTAACTAGGGGTCGTATGTAAGTCGGGTGTTCTTAAGTAGGGGACCGCCTGTATACTATATTATGTATAATACATGTCAGTTCAGGGGCAAAATGTACTAAATAAGCAAAAAGCACTCATAAAAATATTTAGCACATAAGAAAATACTCAACCAATGTAGCATATCGTTATATTTTTTGTATATCACGATTTTATTTATTGTTTTGTCTTGTTTTCAGTTATTACTCCGAAAGGTAGAAATTTTTCATTTTCTAAGATATTTTTTTGAGTTCCAAATTTGTATTATTATCAATCACACCCCGTTGTACATGGCTACATGATGATTTTACATTTTTTGCTGCCCATGTCATAAAATAATCATCATTATCTGTCTAATTCTCATATGCTATGATAAGTTGCTGAACGTTGTGGAGAAATGGCGCAATCTGCAGACTTTGTCTACATTCAAATTGATGACTAAAAACTAATAACTCTGCCCTCACTCTTGCTGAACGGTCTATTGTTACACATCTTATATCCTCTCTCTCTACAAACCACACAAGGCTCTTTGTACACCCTTCACTCTTACTACACCCAAAGGTGCAGACACCTGTCCAGACCTTGGGGTGAAGATCTGGCCGCCTGATTTTACGAATAAAATTGATTGTATCCGCCATGGAAATAATTGCTCATCGCATCACCCCTCCAATCCCCTCCCTCCTGTACCTTATCTGTTCCTCTCTTCCTTTGAGCCAGTCACAGAGGAGAAGTGTCTAGCTCCTTTCATTGCTCGCCCCCACTACCTGCATCAGTGACCCCATCCCGCATCACATCTGGTACAGTCCCTCCCAGCAGTCCACTTCTCACCTCACTAAAGTTTAATCTCTCTCTCTCTTCTGTGTCGGGGGATTTTTCCCCCTCTTCTTTCAAGCATGCTATTGTACCCCTTACTGAAAGACAAAACCTTCACTGGCACCCATCCAATGTACTACATAGCCCGACCAGTTTCTAACCTCCCTTCATCCCAAACTCCTGGAACGCTTGTCTAATGTTCTCGACTAACCCGCATCTCTCAGCTAACTCCCTCCTTGCCCCATGCAATCCGGTTCCGCTCGGTCGTTTCCCTAAAAGCTGCTCGGTCTCCTAACTCAATGTTCATCTCCTTCAAAATCCTAAATGCAAGCAACATCATAGGGTCATCTCCTTGATTCTCTGATCTATACGGAGCGTCGGATACTGGTGAGCCACCAGCTCCTCCTTAGGATGCTCACCATTGGCGTGTAAAGGACCCATCTGCACTCTCTTGGTGTTTCGTCCTATCTCTCGACCGCACTTTCAGTGTCTTTTTGCGATCTTCTCTTCCATCTTCCTCTCAGTGTCGGGGTTCCTCAGGTCAGTCCTAGGCCCTCTCCTTCTCTCTCTATACTGCCCCCTTGGACAAACCATCAGCAGATTTGGTTTCCACTATCATCTTTATGCTGAGAACACCCACTATATACTTCTGCACGTGACATCACCCGCCTAATCCAGAACACTAGTGATTGTCTCTCTGCTGTCTCTAACATCAGTCCTCGCTCTTCTTGAAACTTAATCTTTAAGACTGAACTTCTTGTCGTTCCACCATCTATAACCAAACCACCCTGACCTCTCCTCCATCTCGGTCTGTGGTCGTATCACAACCGGGCAGCAGCCCTGATCTGGGGTTGTGCTGGACTCTGACCTTTCTTTTCACCGAGAATTCAATCTCTTGCTCGCTTTGCCCGTATGCATCCAGAAACCTCCGCAATCCGGCCGTTTCTGACATTTGAACGTTCAAATGTAATTGTTGCACTTATTCACCTCGACTAGACTACTGTAACTCCCCTACTAATCGGTCTTCCACTCTCTAACTCTCTCTCTTCAATCTATCGTTAATGCAGCAGCCAGGCTCGTCTTTCAGGCCACAACGCTAACACGGAATGCCTCCAGTTTGTGCCAATCACTGCACTGGCACCTGCTCCTTCCGTGATGTCACTTTAAAATATAACCCTCATCCACAAAGCTCTGAATAATGCGGCACCTCCCTATCTCTCATCTCTACTCATTTATTTACATCTCGGAGTCTATTCGCCCCCTTCCGTGCCTCTCGATCTGCATGACACTAGATTATCTCTACCTTTAATTCGAAACCTCCCATTGCACGTATCCAGGACTTCTCCGAGTTGCACCAACTTCTCTGGAAAAAATGCCCTCCCGCAGACTCATTGTAGGACTAGATACCCAACCCTCCACAAGCTTCAAAAGAGTTGGTCTGTAGAACCCATCTTTTAGGCAAGCCTACACTCTTCGCTAACCTGCATGAAATTCACTCCCCTTTATATCCATCGCTATCTACCCATCTGTTACTGGAAACAAGATGATATACCAAGACTCAAGGCCTGCTTTCTCGCAGTCATTTTGTCACCTTGGACCCTAGTAAATGATGGACGACTGATGGCTGGATTAGCTAGCTGAGCAACGTTGTTGTTAGTAAATTATTTATTAAATTTTTATATTGTTCCCTTATAAAGAATGGCTGGACCATTTTACAACCTTTGTGTCACCCCCTCATCCTCATAGTCTTGTTTAAGCTTTTGAGCGGCCAACTCACTCTGATTGTGTCTAATATGAATGGGTTCTTGTTAATGGTAATAGTTGTGATGATGTCCCATCTGATTGTAAGGCTAACGAATTTGATGTGGCGCTATATAAATAAAGATTATATATTATTATTAGGATCCTATCTATAATGTATCTATCTGGACTATCTATCTCATATCTATCTATCGATCTATCTATCTACGATCTATCTATCTCATACTCATATCTAATCTATAGCGATCGAGCGAGAAGCACATATCATCTATCTATCTCTATCTAGCGATCGAAGCTAGGCGAGTGAGGAGCGCCGAGGGAGCGAGGCACGAAGGACGAGGCTTATACGATCATCTAGCTATCTATCCGTATCTAGGCTGCGAGGAATCCGGCTAAACGCACCACATGCAGGTTCTAGGAGTCTCTATCTATCTAGCATTGATCTATCGAGGCTAGCTATCTATCTATCTATCTATCTATCTCTCATAATAAATTCCGATACTATACATATGTTATTATTCTATAAATATTAACTATCTAATCATATCTCTATATCTTATGCCTCATCTATCTATCTATCTCATATCGTTCAGCTCAGGACAAGGACCGATACGGGTGAATAAATGATATAATACAGCGCATCTCTTTATTTAATATAGTTTAAATCCATTGATGAACCCACTCCTCCGCCCTTGATTTCAGTCCGATCCCAAGATAAACATCGATTGTAACTTTTAGACCAATTTTATTTGGCCTGTATTGCCACATTTCAACCCATTGGTATAGATAGTTAGGCATAGGTGATTGACCCCACAGTTGCGGCACAAAGGTTCACCAATCATGCTTTGGGGCACACAGCTTGAACGAGCGTGCGCCACAAAGTCATTCGATGAGACCATTACATTGCCCGCTTCATGAGGCTCCTTAATTTTCACTTTATTCAGGGTTTCCCTACCTCAACATAAAAACAATGTAGCATGTTCGACTATTACCATTTCCATTAGATCTATCTCATATCTATCTATCTCCTATCCATCTATCTCATATCTATCTATCTATCTATCTATCTCATATCTATCTATCTATCTCATATCTATCTATCTCATATCTATCTCTACTTGTCTGTCTATATAACTCATATATATCTTCTATCTATCTCATATCTATATAATAATACTAATGATATTCAAATTATTTGCAATTCCCATTTGTTGACCTTTAAAAAAAAATCCCAAAAATCCATATCACATTTTAGTTATATTATTAGTTTATTATTTTTATTTACTTTTATCATGTATTTTACCTTTTATAATTATTTTACTTCCATGTCCATTAGAAATCTATTTGTCACATGATTCAGATCTCGATGTTGTTTTAGTTAGTTTCGAGCTAAACATAATGAGAAGCCTCTGCGTTTCTTTAATTTTGTAACTTTTTTATTGAATCGTTTTTTTTTAAAAATAATTTTGTCTTTTCGTATTAATTACAAAATAAATAAATAAAAGAAAGGATCCTCAGTTGTTGATTGGCTAACTATTAAGGGTGATGACAATTGCAAGCTTTCAAGACTACGTAGGTTTCTTCATCAGGCAGGGTATCTTTTAGCATTTTTTGGGGGAAAATTCTATAGAATGCCCTCCCCATGCAGTGTCAATTTTGGGATAGGGTAGAACAGATTTTTAAAATTTCCCTTGCTCTCATATATTATTGCCTAACTTTTCGATGTTTCTATCAGAACTTTGGGAAATCATATATTTATACAATGAAACTCTCACTTTTAAATGGTCGGTAACTTTTTAACAATCTTTGTTTTCAAATGTAAGGGCATCACGGTGGCTCAGTGGGTAGCACTTCTGCCTTGCAGCGCTGGGGTCCTGGGTTCAAGTCCCACCCAGGGTCAACATCAGCAAAGCGTTTGTATGTTCTCTCTGTGTTTGCGTGGGTTTTCTCCGGGTCCTCCGGTTTCCTCCCACACTCCAAAACATACTGGTAGGTTGTTTAGATTATGAGCCCCAATTTGGCAAAGCTTTGTGCAGCGTTCCGCAATCTGTAGGCGCTATATAAATAAAGAATTATCATTATTATTAATCGTACAAGTCACTACAAGAAATTGTGTGATCATTTATATTTTATCACAACAAAGCGCCTCTTTCCCTTCTTACACTGGATCTTACCACCCTCTCTACTTCCTTCCTAATCCATTTTTATCCAATGTCTGCTGAATTCTGTCTTACAAGCAGGACAGACAGAAGCTCAGTGATTTGTCAGATTACATAGAAGTCTATGGAGAGGGGGGTCAGAGAGTCACAAGATTAATATCATGTGCTCTGCAACTCACAGACTAGATTAGAGGTCACATAAGTGTGAGAAACATTGTTACTCCTCGTGTATATACACTGCACTACTGACTCATTGTTGCAAAGTTTGTATAAAGGTTAGAAACTCTTACATTTTTACCAATAGGGCTAACTGCATTATAGACTTCATATATACAGTCATGAGTTAAATAAATTGCACCCTCATGTTCGGCTATAATAAACTAAATGGTCCCAAGAAGGACCCCCTGCCGTACATACAGTTCGTCCCTCATACATACAGTGTGCCAGAGCACTTCCCCCTCCCACTGTGTGCTGAAACTTCTTCTGCTGCAGTGAGATTATATCAGGCAGAGGGAGGTGCTTAGGGAGGGGAGGGCGAGACAGTGTAACAACCTGTGAATCTAAATAAAGTAAGTGTCCCTGGTTTATCCATTCTTGATTTAGACGGTAAAATTACTTTAAATCCAACTGCTTGTATCTCCAGTTCTGTAGCTCACAGAACCATAAGCCTGATGCCGTCTGAAAGATGAGATTCTTATCTTTAATAAGACACCAGCATTGGCAGCAGAATTTTTCTAGGTGCTATAGAACTAAGGATAGGGGGCGTCCGAAATGAACCTGCCCCTGCAACCCGTAAACTTTACCCATCTTGAATAAAATATGAATCTGCCCATTCTCACGTGTGTTTGGGGGAGATTTTTTTAAATAGGTAAATGAGGGAGATTTCACATAAAACGGGGAATTCTAGAAAGGGTATTTCATACCTGACCTGTACTTTAATGGGGTAAAATTTGGTGATAGATTTACAATTTTTTTTATGGCCCAATTTACTGCAGAGATCAGTTGGTAAGAGATCGATAAATTGTAATCCGTGTAAATCCACTGTGCATCTTCATGGGTTACATGCTATTCCCTGTGGATTTGTGGATACATTTTCCTTTGTGTCTGGCGAGCCCCTTGGGGTCACATAAGCAGGGAAGGCAATAAGGACCCTCAGTATCTCTGTGAGATGATGGTAGTGGTAGTGAGAAGATATCAGCTCTGTTTATAGTCTAGACAAACCAAAACGGGAGCACTGTGAGATTTCAGCTCTGAAGGCTGCAGAATTGTGATTGCAGCTCTAAGTTGTAATATATGTACTGAGTAACTTTCTTTCAGTATTGCAGGGTTGATCTGTAGGTACACAGGGTTCTCTTTAGAGCATAAATGGTCCATTAATTCACTTTATATGTGTATTTGTGATACAAACCTGGTATTCATCACATTCCCCTGTTATCTCTGGTGTAATACCTGTAAGTCACCAGTAGGTGACGCCTGCACGTCGCAGGTGCCAGTTGTATTTCCCCATGTCTGATATCACCACAAAGTGTGAGGTGATACTAATCCGTGTTTATATGTAAATCCGTCATCACGTTATCTCCAGTGATACTCAATACACCTGTCAGCAGCAGCAGCAGCAGCGACGTGTGCGTGAGGGGACACAGGCGCACTAATCACTCTGAAGTGTGCGGTTATATATATATACGTTATACACAAACATCCCTCGCAACATGGAAAATGTTCAGCTCACAAGCCTTGACTCCATTCCTTATTGTTCTCACAAAGTTTAATACCACCCCCACATAGTGGCCACCATGTAATATAACACCCCCTTCCTTTGACGTCCCACCAGGACCCCCTGTGATACCCCTTACAACACCCCCTAATGTGACCCATCAACTAATAATCCCTACCACCTTTTAGCTCCTACGTATAATGCCCCATTTCTTTACTAATCTTTCTTGTGGGATACTGTTTCTGTAGCCCCATCCCTTTAGTGTTTCCTTTTCTGTAGCCTCATCTTTATAGTGTTTCCCTTTCTGTATCCCCCATCTTCTGTATCCCCCATCTTTATAGTGTTTCCCTTTCTGTATCCCCCATCTTTATAGTGTTTCCCTATCTGTAGCCCCATCTTTATAGTGTTTCCCATTTCTGTATCCCCATCTTTATAGTGTTTCCCTATCTGTATCCCCCCATCTTTATAGTGTTTCCCTTTCTGTATCCCCCATCTTTATAGTGTTTCCCTTTTATCCCTCTACTGTTAGCCCCATCCATTCCTTATAGTGTTTCCCTTTCTGTAGCCCCATTTTATAGTGTTTCCCTATCTGTAGCCCCCATCTTTATAGTGTTTCCCTTTCTGTATCCCCCATCTTTAGTAGTTGTTTCCCTTTCTGTACCCCGATCTTTATAGTGTTTCCCTTTCTGTATCCCCCATCTTTTATAGTGTTTTCCCTTTCTGTATCCCCCATCTTTATAGTGTTTCCCTATCTGTATCCCCCATCTTTATAGTGTTTCCCTTTCTGTATCCCCCATC
Organism: Engystomops pustulosus; assembly: GCA_019512145.1. NCBI lineage: Eukaryota > Metazoa > Chordata > Amphibia > Anura > Leptodactylidae > Engystomops > Engystomops pustulosus. The sequence goes on from WNYA01000102.1 coordinate 300,725, forward strand.
TTTATAGTGTTCCCTTTCGTAGCCCCCCCCCGTCTTTATAAGTGTGTCCTTTCTGTATCCCCCACTTTATAGTGTTTCCCCTTCGTTCACCCCATCTTTATATGTTTTTCCCATTTCTGTAGCCCCATCTTTTAGTGTTTTCCCTACTGCTAATCCCCCATCTTTATAGTGTTTCCCTTTCTGTAGCCCCATTTTATAGTGTTTCCTTATCTGTAGCCCCATCTTTATAGTGTTTCCCTTTCTGTAGCCCCATTTTATAGTGTTTCCTTATCTGTAGCCCCATCTTTATAGTGTTCCCATTTCTGTATCCCCCATCTTTATAGTGTTCCCATTTCTGTATCCCCATCTTTATAGTGTTTCCTTTTCTGTAGCCCCATCTTTATAGTGTTCTCATTTCTGTATCCCCCATCTTTATAGTGTTCCCATTTCTGTAGCCCCATCTTTATAGTGTTTCCATTTCTGTATCCCCCATCTTTATAGTGTTTTCATTTCTGTATCCCCCATCTTTATAGTGTTCCCATTTATGTAGCCCCATCTTTATAGTGGTTCCCATTTCTGTAGCCCCATCTTTATAGTGTTCCCATTTCTGTAGCCCCATCTTTATAGTGCTCCCTTTTCTGTAGCCCCATCTTTATAGTGTTCCCATTTCTGTATCCCCATCTTTATAGTGTTCCCTTTTCTGTATCCCCCATCTTTATAGTGTTCCCTTTTCTGTAGCCCCATCTTTATAGTGTTCCCTTTTCTGTAGCCCCATCTTCATAGTGTTTCCATTTCTGTAGCCCCATCTTTATAATTTCTTTCCAATTTCTGTTAACCTCACACACCCATGTGTACACACTTCTTTCCTATTAGCTGTAAAACCCCTAGATCAGCGCTCCTCTTACCCTTCTGTCTCCTGTGCCCTGGCTGTGTGCGGCTCTGAAGCTGGTGATCCTTATAACATCATTATATCATGGCTGCCGGCCTCCGCTGCGGCCAATAGCATCAGACATCCAATGGTGGAGCCGGGAGCATTTAGTTCTGTCTACATTCACTAGATATGGGACGGTTTAGTACATCCAATAGGTGGCACTATAGAGCTCATTGCCTCTAGGACATTGCACCTTACTTTGGTCTCTAATATAGTAATATAATAATAATAATAAGTATATGGTATCCTGCAACCTTTCTCTCCCATGTGGTTTAGTTGCTCTTTACCTTTATGTTATGTTCCTGTGCTACTTAGTATCCATCACAGTCTCCCAGCCTACAGTATGTAGCAGAATATTGTATTTTTATGCTTTGATAAAGCTATTTGTAATTGATTTCTTCTGATTGATCACTGCAGCATCCAATAGACACTGATCACAGCCGTTCTCTAATGGAGCAGGCATGCAGTGTAATAAATCAGAGCTGCAGTGTAGAGCAAGGGGGAAAACTGAGCAACAGCCTGAGATGCAGATAATACACAACGTGAAATTCAGACTCCTAAATAATGCAGAAACGTATTTCATCACAACATATCACCCCAGAGTCAGGAAAATCTGGGTATCCATCCCCATGGCACTGGTCAGATCGGTCTTCATTCGTTTCTCCATAAAATTAGCAAAAAGGAGCGAGAGAATATTCGTGTAGACCCCTCCCCTCCCCCCCTTTACATCTCTTTACATATTCCACTTCCAGCCTTCTATACGTTCCCTAAAATAAAACGGCTAAATTAACGAGCCCAATTAATGAAGAACATTTAATGATATATCTGGAGGCATGAAGCTCGCTCTCTGTTCCTTCTCAGGCGCCGCTGCCAAATCGCGTTTCTTTTGTGGCCTCCTTATTACAAGAAGGACTAATTAGGAAAAGAAAGTGTAAAATACAGATTAGAAGCCCCCCAATGAGGCATTTGTTTCAGTAACAGGCCCTGGATGTAAATGGGGGGAGGTCCTGGCGGATAATGGATGAGCCTCCTCCACCTCTCAGCGGTGTAGTAATGGGCAGAACAGGAGGCTGCCCACTCTTCGTGTTGCTGATTCAGAGGCACGGCAATTAATTAAAATTGTAGTGCCTGCCGTCTCCAGAGACAAAGAGCGGGCTGTGGAGGTGACCCCATGCCGGGTAACCCTTTCTCCGCCGCCCTCTTATGACTAAGCGCCTGCACTGAGAAGCCAGAGCCGCTATTTGAATATATTTAGATTCTTTTATTTGGAGCCTGCGGGAATATGTGCCGGATACATGTGACGACTTCTGCAAAACAAACCCTCCAGGGTAAGGAGGATTCTGGGAAATAAGACCAAATCCAGGAGCTTTATGTCCTATTATGTGCTGCAGTGATGTCACTTTATAAGAATCCCTTTATCCCACCCCTGCATTTCAAAAGACAGAACTTCTTTACTTTAAAGCCCACATTGGAGCTTGTTTTTTGCAGTATTGGTGGAATTTTTTACTTTCTTTATAGCATTTGCATTGATTTTTTATTTTTTTTAGTTTAGCCGTTTTACATTAACAGCAGCACAAATTATGGTGTATGTTTTTCTTTTTCTATAATAAGTAGAAAGTCGTTTTTTGTTTTTTAGTTTATTTATAAAAGTTTACAGGACAGGGACACGCTGACACTTGGACAGGAGGGCCACCGCGACACTTGGGAGACAGGACAGGGACACAGCTGACACTTGGGGGACAGCCGACAGGGACACGCGACATTGGGGGACCGGATAGGGACACGCTGACAACTTGGGGGACAGGGACAGGGACACGCTGAAATGGGGGGACGGACAGAGACACGCTGACATTTGGGGACAGGGGACCCGCGACACTTGGGGGACAGGACCGGGACACGCACAGTGGGAGACAGGCACAGGGGACACGCTGGACACTTGGGGGGACAGGACAGGGGACCGCTGCACCACTTGGGGGACAGGACACGGACACGCTGAACCAGTGGAGGAGAAAGGACAGGGACACGCTGGACACTTGGGAGACAGGCGGGACACGCTGACACTTGGGGGAAAACAGGCGGGACACGCTGGCACTTGGGGACAGGTCAGGGACACGCTGACATTGGACAGAGAGGCACACGCTGACACTTGGGAGACAGGACAGGGACACGCGTGACCTTGGGAGAAGGACAGGGACACGCTGACACTTGGGGGACAGGACAGGGACCTTGGACACTTGGGGGAAAGCCTAAGGACCCGCTGACAGGGGAGACAGGACAGGGAACGCTGAACACTTGGGAAGCAGGCAGGGACAAGTGCACTGGGGGGACAGGACACAGGGACACCTGACACTTGGGGGACCAGGTCAGGGACAACGCTGACACTTGGGTTACAGGGCAGGGACACGCGGGCCATTGGGGTACAGGTCAGGGAACGCTGACATTGGGGGACAGGAAGAGGGACATGCTGGACCAATTGGGGGAAAGGACAGGGGGACACGTGACACTTGGGGACGGAGAGGTAACGCCTGACACTTGGGGGGAAAGGACAGGGACACCGCTGACACTTGGGAGACCGGACGGGACCACGCTGACACTTGGGGGACAGGACAGGGACATGTGACATTGGGGGACAGGACAGGGGAAGTGACATTGGGGGACAGGACAGGGACACGTGACACTTGGGGGGACAGTACAGGGACGGCGCTGAACACCTTGGGGGCGACAGGACAGGACACGCTGGACATTGGGCAGAGAATGGCACACGCGACAATTGGGGAACAGAAGAGGCACACGCTGACACTTGGGGGACCAGGACAGGGACACGCTGACACTTGGGGGACAGGCAGGGACACGCCGAAACTTGGGGGGACAGCGAATAGGGGCCACGCGAAAATTGAGGAGACAGGACAGGGACACGCTGAAACTTGGGGGGAAAGGACAGGGACACGGCTGTGACACTTGGGGGGAAAGGACTGGAAAGGACAGGGACACTCTGACACTTGGGGGACAGGCGAGGACACGCTGCACTTCGGGAGACAGGACGGGAGCCACGCTGACACTTGGGGACAGGGACAGGGACCACGCTGACACTTGGGGGACAGGACAGGGACACACTGCACGTGGCGGACGACATGGAAACGACCGACACTGTGGGGACAGGAACGCAGACACGCTGACACTTGGGGGACAGGAGGGTACACGCTGACACTGGGGTACAGGACAGGGACACGCTTTGACACTGGGGGGACAGCAGGGACACGCGACACTTGGGGACAGGACAGGGACATGCTGACACTGGGGGACAGGACGGGACATGCTGAACTGGGGGACAGGAGAGGCACACGGCTGACAACTTTGGGGGGAAAGGACGGGACAAGCTGACACTTGGGGAGACAGGACAGGGGACACGCTGACAATGGGCAGGAGGGCCACACGCTGACAGTGGGGGACAGGAGAGACACACGCTGACACTTGGGGGACAGGACGGGACCCGCTGACACTTGGGGGACAGGACAGGGACCGCGGACCCTTGGGGGGACAGGACAGGGACACGCTGACAATTGGGAGACAGGACAGGGACACGCCTGACAGTGGGGGGATGAAAGGAAAAGGAGGGGACACGCTGACACTGGGGGGAAAGGACAGGGACCACGTTGACATTGGGGGACAAAGGCCGGGACACGCTGACACGGGGGGACAGACAGGGAACACGCTGGACATTGGGAGACAGGAAGGGACCGCTGACACTTGGGGGGACAGGACAGGGAACACGCGGGACATTGGGGGACAGGACAGGGACACATGACACTTGGGGGGAAGGAAGGGACGGGACACGCTGAGCACTGGGGGGACAGGACAGGGACACGCTGCACACTTGGGGGACAGGACCGGGACACGCGACACTGGGGACAGGACAGGGACAGCACTGACACTTGGGGGGACAGGCCAGGGACAAGCTGACACTTGGGGGACAGGACAGGGACAAGATCCCGGCAACTTGGGACAGGACAGAGGGACGCCGCTGCTGACACTTGGGGGACAGGACAGGGATCACGCTTACCCTTGGGGGACAGGACAGGGGCATGCTGACACTGGGGGGACAGTACAGGGACATGCTGACAATTAGGGGGACAGGACATGGAAAGCTGACACTTGGGGAACGGAAAGGGACACGCTGACATTGGGGGACAGGACAGGGACCGTGCAACTTGGGGGACAGGAAAGGGACACGCTGAACTTGGAGGGACGACAGGGACACGCGACACTTGGGGGGACAGGACGGGGGGACACGCTGACCTTGGGGGTACGACAGGGAAACGCTGACAACTGGGGGGGCAGGACAGGGACATCGCTGACACTTGGGAAGGACAGGGACACGCGACACTTGGGGGACAGGACAGGGACACGCTTTGGACACTTGGGGGGGATTCTTATAGGGGGACAGGACAGGAGACACGCTGACATTGGGGACGGACAGGGATTAAGCTGACCAATGGAGGGGACAGGAACCGGGGAACAGCGACCACTTGGGCGGGACAGGCCACCGGGAACGCGACATTGGGGGACAGGACAGAGGACACGCTGACACTTGGGGGACAGGGCAGGACACGCTGACACTTGGGCGGGACAGGGACACGCTTGCAGGACACTTGGGGGACAGGACAGGACCGTGCACTGGGGGGGACAGACAGGGACACCGCTGACACTTTGGGGGACAGGACCAGCGGAACACGCTGACACTGGGGGGCGGGGCAGGACGCTTGCCACTTGGGAGGACAGGACAGGGACACGGGACACTTGGGGGACAGGACAGGGACACGCTGACACTTGGGGGGACAGGACAGGGAACGTGACACTATGGGGGACGGGACAGGGATTTTAGCGACACTGGAGGGACAGGACAGGGACACCTGCACTTGTGGGGGACAGGACAGGGGACGCTGACACGGGGGGACAGGACAGAGGACACGTGACACTGGGGACAGGCAGGAGGGACACGCGGACACTTGGGGGGACAGGGGACACGATGACACTGGGGACAGGACAGGGACACGCTGACACTTGGGGAGGACAGGACAGGGACACGCTGACACTGGGGGGACAGGACAGGGACACGCTGAACACTTGGGGGGGGGGGCAGGGGGCACCTGACATGGGGGACGGAAAGGGACACGCTGAAACTTGGGGGGCGGACAGGGACACGCTGACACTTGGGGGACGGACAGGGCACGCTGACATTGGGGGACAGGACAGGGGACACGCTGACACTTGGGGGGACAGGATAGGGACATTGCTGACCTTGGAGGGGACAGGACAGGGGACACGGCTGACACTTGGGGGACAGGACAGGGAACGCTGACCACTTGAGGGGACAGGACAGGGACGCTGACACTTGGGGAGACAGAAGGGACAAGTGACACTGGGACAGGACAAAACAAGTGAGTGATACGCTTTAAATCGGCAGTTTCCAGGTACTTGGCAGACCTTCAAAGGTCTGAATGCGCTCCTGTGTACATCTTTTTTTTTAAAAAATTTTTTGGGGGAGAGCTGTGTAAAAGATGTATGGGATTAGGGGGTGAAGGTTATTTCTCAGTATATAATCTGGTGGGTGGTTTGTGTGGCCATGGGCCCTCCACCCAAACTATATTATAATCCACTACTGCCACTACAGGTTTGTACATAGCCAAAATCAGGAAACCCCCACCTCCATGGGATACAGCACTCCTGTGGGATAACTTCTTTCTAAAACGTGCTCCATGATCTACCCTATGGGAGCGCAGTCTCTGTTTTTTGTCTGTGTCCCTGATATTAGACATGACATCCCTCTCCTGCAGTTCTCCTCGCTGCCTGTAGATGTCACTCTTGCTTATCCCTTTTTGTCTATTTTAAAGTTATTTCTTAATAATGTATCGCATTATACAGATGTGAAGATATGACCAAGTCAAAGGAGGAGATTAAGGTGGAAGTGCTGGAATTTATTATTTTTGGAACAGGATGTGTAAGGGCAGAGAAGGGGCAATATGCTGTGGCATTCCTCTTATTGTTTTCCTTCTGTAGGGCTGTGGCTATAGAGCTTTCTGTCTTAACTTTATGCCACACATTGAACCTCTCCAAACATGTTTTCAAGCCTGTCACCTTCCAATACCCCTATGAAATAGTGTCCCACTGCTGAAAACCCACCAGATCGCTCAGATCGGTGTAAGAATCCAGCAGCGCCACCACAGGGCACCTGACACATTACACAGTTGGGATATCAGTGAATTGTGATACAATGGATTGCCAGGTCATCCAGGGCAAATAGACAAACTCTCTACAGGGGTCCCCCAGTGTCTGATTATAGAGAGTCGCCGCTGGGCGTGGCTCCAAGAGTCAAATAATTGGAGCGCTGACACTTGGGGAGACAGGACAGGGACACGCTGACACTTGGGGGGACAGGACAGGGACACGCTGACACTTGGGGGGACAGGACAGGGACACGCTGACACTTGGGGGTGGACAGGACAGGGACACGCTGACACTTGGGGGGACAGGACAGGGACACGCTGACACTTGGGGGGACAGGACAGGGACACGCTGACACTTGGGGGGACAGGATAGGGACACGCTGACACTTGGGGGACAGGACAGGGACACGCTGACACT